>VZTL01064923.1:29488-43522 GCA_013400535.1 Scopus umbretta
TGTGGGTCGGGGTCCCTTGTAGGTCCAGTAGGTGCCGAGGGGCTTCTCTGAAGGCCGGGGGCGTCCCTTGTAGGTGTGGGTGTCCAGGGGAGGGTCCCTGGGGATCCCCCGTAGCTTAGGGGGGATAACCCCCCCTTGGAAAGCACCAGCAGGCGGGGGCAGCTGCACCTCTGGGGTTTCTGTGAGGAGTCCCTGAGCCCAGAGATGAGCCCTGGGGCGAGGACTTACGATGTAGGGACCAAACGAGTAGTGGGGATGTATACCGGGGCCGGTGATGACCTAACAAACGGCGCCTTTTCCTGGTCCAGAGCGGCCTGCAGCAGCGGGGTAGGTGGACGTTTGGGTGTGCTGCAATGGGTTAGACAAGAAAAAACAGCATACTGCAAAGTACCTTTCTTACAGCAAGAAAGTAATTTCGGGTGTGATCAGAAACTCAGTTGGTTAATCTTCCTGTAACCAGCGATGTCATTAATTATATTTGGGAAATGGGCACATATGCGAAACATTGGTGAATGGAAATGTGTAAAAAATGCATTCATGTGCATTTATGGTTTGAGTTGTGCATGAACCTGCATCCACCTCTTGCCAGCAGTCAGCCTGATTTTGTGACTGATGGTGCTCGCAGAGGACTTCCTTGGCTTTTATCTGCTCTGTGTCTTTGTGTTTGTTTCAACGGTGTTGCAACAGGAGATGGCAGAGTTCCCAACCGAGAGCATGGCATGCCAGTGTGAGAAAAAGATAGGCTTTATATTCTCCTTACCCCACTGGTTTCCTTCAGAAGTATGAATATTGCCGCCCCTGTGCTCCTTCCAGCTGAGCAGTGTACTTTCATGTTTATTTCTTCATTACATAGGCACAGAAATTCTTGGTCATTCTGGCAGTTTGTCTCTCTTTCCAGAATATGGTTTTCTCTTTGCTGGTAATTCCTGTTACGGACTTGTAGTTCTTGTTCAGTATTATCTGTGTTTTATGCTTGGCTGGCTGCAAGTTTAGCTCCAAGTGTGGCTTTCCAGGAGATATGTGATTGCTCTCTTTCATCAGCCTAAACGCTTGCTTTAAACTACCAGATTTCTTTTGGTTTTCCATAGCTTTTATTTTTTTGTAGTGTCATATGGGATACAAATCCTTTATCCTTTTCACCCCAGATTTGGCTTAATACCTTAATTACAAAGTAATTTAGTTGCCTGTTTTAGTAAATGTGTCTGTAATTGTCTCATATTAGTAGACTGGTATTTCCTTAGCTACTACAGTTTGTTTGGGCATAAAAATTACATGCAAAATAGAAATATCAGCCTCTCCACTCTAATCTTGCCTTAATTTTCTCACTCGTCAAGTTGATATCAGTAATTAATGCTCCAAAAACTTAAACTGCATTTGTTGGTGTTGGTTCATCCAAGATCTCAGCTATCACTGTATTTTTAATGCTGTTAGTCCTAGTTTCCTTTCAAGTCCCCAGCCATTTAGTGTACGATACTCTGTCTTTTCTGCAACCGGCAAGTCAATAGCAGAGCTAATCTGTTTTGATTCATATCGTGAGGAGGCCACAGGAGTTGAACAATGTCAGTTGTGCAGTTTCTGTGTGTTTGTGTCTTTTACTCTGGAGAAGGAAAATAGCCAAATGAGAGACAAGGAAGGGGACTGTCCAGAGCCAGAACAAAGTTGAGGGAGCAGAGATCAGAGATACAGGTGTGGAGTAACGTGGCTGAAAGAGTAAACATAGAGAGAAATGACTTGAGCTATGCAGGCAGGACAGGCGTGCTGCGTGAGGGCTGCTTCTTGTCTTTCCAGTTCAGCTAATTTGCATCCTTGCAACTTGCAGTCAGAGAGTGGAAAGGACATTGAGAAGGAAGAGGTGATAATCCATGAGGAATTGCTGCTCATGCAAAGTGTCTTGCTACAGCTTTTCTGACTGTTGTTGTTGGTATTTTGTTCCATGCACACAAGGGTGCTGAGGGAAGTGGCCAATGTCATTGCAGGGCCACTTGGAAAGGTCACAGTAATCAGGAGAGGATTCTGATGACTGAAAAAGGTCAAACATCATACACACATTCAAGAAGGGTAAGAAGAAGAATTGGGCAACTCTAAAACACTCTATTTAGCCTGGGTCTCTGGAGGTGATGGCACGCCTCCTGGAAACTTTGTTTTAAGCACGTGGAGGACGAGAAGGTGATTGGGACCAGCCAGCATGGATTTGACAAGGGCAATCATGCTTAACCAACCTGATTGCTTTCTGTGATGAGGCTGGCTTAGAGAACAAGGGGAGAGCAGTGGGTGTTGTTTACCTTGACTTTAGCATGGCCATTAACATGGTCTCCCATATCTTACCAAACTGGTGAGGTATGGATTGGGTAAATGGACTGTAAATTGGATGGAAAATTGCCTGGACTGTTGGGCTCAGATGATGGTGATTAGTGGGCTAGCATACAGAGTGTACAAGGAGGGCTGAGAAAACTGTGTTTGTTATCACGCAACAATTTTAGGAAAATAAATACTTTGCTCCTTAGGGATATAAATACCGTGTTCCTTAAGAAATATATTTATTTTGGTGGAAAAAGGAAACCTGACTGGTTGTAGAAAGCAAGTTGAAAACAAACATCAAAGTTCTAGGACATTATACACATTCTGGGGTCTTTAAAAACCTTGTAATTGAAAGCACTCTTTTATTCACTGGTTTGAACGCTCATTAATGCCAGTCCCACCTTAAAGTCCAGGCAAAAATCAACATATCTCCAAGTTCTTGGTTATTTCTTTGAGGCGTATTTGCTACTGGAACTTTATTCCTTGGGTGCTGGAGCTGCTTCCTCTTATCTCATAGCAGTCTTCTGCTAAGTTAGGTTTTCATCTGCGTTTTTCTTTTTCTGCATCTTGAGCAAAGTAACTTAGTGGAACATGTAAGCTTTGATATACAACAGGCTTTTTTTTCTTCTAGGCAGAAATTTATGGCCAAAAAACCCCACCATGTGACTTTGACCAAGTGTACTTGAAACATTGCAATTACAGATGATCCAGTTTCACAGCTCACAGACAAAGAAAATGTGTTTGTTTTGCTTTATTAGATTTCTTATAATATGTTCATACAAAACCAAATGTGCATATACACACTCTGTCAATACTGCCAACTGCAATTTATTAAGTTTTATAATTTTTTTTTCACTAGGTCACTGTATTGTTGAACACACATTGAATGCAGGATGAATGCTAAAGATGGGAGGGCTAAATTTCAAAGTAAACAACTCATCTTTTGCTTAATAAGTTTATAAGGGGCATTTTTGATGAAGTCTTAATCATGGGCCTAAAACCTCTCTTAATGCAGATGTATTTTCTAACAAGAAAATAAGAAAGAGAAGGTATTTGGGCATGAGCTGTAGCTCGCACTGCCATTTCACTCTTCCCTGACTGCTGCTAAGTCCCTCAGTCAGTCATTGTAATCCAGAGCTGAAACTAGGAGTGCGTTTTGGGGATATATCTTGTTGCTTTGTGATGAACTCGGAGGCCCTGGGAGAACCTCTTGGTGTTGACAGCCCCTGACAGTAAATGTCACATGAATTCGGAGGGAGCTCAGAGCCTTCTGGTGACTGCTATGAGAAGAGACATGGTGACAGAAAACCTGATTGATGAGCCATGCCACAAGTAGAGAGAGCGCTATGTGGTGATTGCCTATAATTGAATGGTCCACAGAAGCTATTTCTGGGTTTCCTACGAACAGTGACATACACTCCAGAAGTGTTTTCACGGGGAAGGCCGGCAGATTTTAACCCTGGTACTCAGCAACTCCCTGTTAATGCAGTGTTAACAGACTCTAAAACTTAACGGGCTGGTTTAGCTTCATGCCGAGCATAATAATTAAACAAAATGACAACCGGAGATGGTCAGTCATGCAGTTACCTGTAGAAATGTTCCTTTGTCAGCTTCTGCCTCCTCTTCCTACTGCTTTCTCCTTGTGGCTTGGCTCTGTGATCTGACAACACAAAGACGTTGATTATCAAGGTTCTTTCCGATTCTGATGATGCACTCCTCTGACATGTGCTTGTCGTAGCCATGTTAAGCACAGTGGTGATGCTCCTGGCATTAAACGGGAATGTGAGACATTATAGCCCACTCACCCAGCAAAGCATCTGCTCACACTGACCAATTAAATTGGCTTCTCTCTCATTAAAACCCTTGTGCAGACTCTGGTATGTCACAGATCTTTAAAATCTCCATTATGAATTCCACCTTCTTCTGGATATTTTTAGCTTATACTTGAAGAAATTATTATTGTCTCTTACACTTAAACATATCAATTTCGGCTCCACAGACACCTCCTCTGGGCCATATTCAAAGACCTGAGCTGACTTGAACTGCTGAATCTGTAGGGAGGATTTCAACACAGCTCTAAGCACTTGGACATTGGAGCCATGCAAGAAGGAAGAGGGAGAGAAATTCAGGCCCTCCCCCCTTCCCTCTGGTAAGTCAGGAGCACATCCCTTACAGATTTACTTGGTTGTGCCAATTTAATATGATTTCTTCTGAGGGCCAGGAACCACTCAAGGAAGGCTGACAGGTTTTATCAACAGAATGGAAACTGAAGTGATAAGGTGAGAGTTATTGACCTGATAACTGACAAACAGAAAACTTCAGTGTCCCTCAAGCTAAATATTGCACTCAGCAGGTAAGTAAAAGATGGCAACAGCTGTGGTCTTGTCACTGAGAGTGTGTTTTAGTGTAGAGGAGCAGGAGGTGAACTGTGAAAACAAACACATTCAGTTTGCTACAGACTATTTCCCTCTATTACTTTTAATGAGAGCTAAACTCCAAAATGCACAATGGGACAATAATATTTTAGATAGAAGGAACTCTTCATACAGCTCCTAAATTCTAGACACCCGTTTGCAATTAAAATGATTACTTGCATATTATTAATAGCTCGCCAGTAGTTTAAGGCTGTTATCAGGTATGGGACCAATTGGTACTAGCCACTGCACAACTGAATGAAAAGTAGTGCTGTCCTTGAAGGAGCTAACAACCCAAACCCACAATGCTCAAAGGAGTTTGAAAAATGAGACAAATGTGAAAAGGTGAGAGGAGCTGTGTTAAAATACATCAGTATAGAGGCTGGCAAGCAACATGGCTGGATTACCATAGTCAGATGTTAGTAAATGCTGCCTAAGTGGGTTTTTTTGTTTATTTTAATTCTGAAACTGTAGCGTGGGGAGGGCAGATGGGAAAGGAAGTGGAAGCCTCTAATGAATTATGATTTAGAAGTAATGGAAACAGAAAGTACTGCAAGTACAGCAGTCTTTTGTCCCCCCTTATATTTTTTCCTGAAAAAGGAATTCTCACACATCCCTCAAAATTCTTGTCTTACAGAATATAAAGCCGTTAGCAGCTGACCAAAAAGGCATGCGACAGAGCTCTTGTACGATGTCCGTGTCTCCTTTCTGGCACCTGGCCTGCTCGGTACAATTGGGAAAGACAAATGGCAAGTGATCGCTTCCTATTCAACTTCTGCATGCTAACTTTGTTTTTCACGTAGAAGTAGTTTTGTACTTACCATGTTTGTTGTTCTGCCATGTATCTTTTCTTTTTCCTGTTACAGTTTCTTTTTTTTTTTAGGTGAGGGCATCAGAACTCCACTTGGTATTCGAGAAGCAGATGCAACATGAATTCATACAGTGGCAAAGTCATACTTTTTCTTTTTTTGACTGCTATTGAGCAATGAGGTGATACATTCATAGAACTAGCTATTATAACGTCAAGATGCATTTCCTAAATTGTGCAAACTAGTTCAGAGCCCATCGCTCTGTGTGTAAAGCTAGTGTTGCTTTTTGTGGATAGCCAGATTATATTTGTCAGGACTGAAATTTATCTTCCACTTTATCATGAGGCTGCTCAGTGTCATGAGCTCTTTAAGTTTTTCTAGTAAATATTATCCCAATTAATTTAGTTTTTATCAGAAATCTTCTTCACTATTCCACCTTCTTTCCTGATCACTTCTGAGCACATTGAACACCATGGACCTTAATCCCCATGGGACTCCACTGATGATCATCTGTTAGTCTAATCTTCTTTTTCCAATATTAAATTTGTAATGCTGTGAGGTCCTTACCTGTAGTGCCCAGCTGTTCAGTTTATTTAAGAGCCTTTGATGAGACCTTCAATGTCTGAGGTTTCTGGAAACTTGGGATGAGTTGGAAATACAGGGAAAATTTCTTCAGCTGGATCTCTGTTATTGACATGCTTTTGACTTCTTCAGAGGATTGCAGCAGATTCAGGAGGCTCAGATTCCTTTTAAAAAAAGTCATGTTTAATTTTCCTTAATGTGTTACTTTTATTCATGTGTTCGCTAATTCTGTTCTTTACTAGAGCTTCAGCCAGCATGACCAATATGGACATTAGACTTAGTGATCTGTGGTTTCTTGAATCTCCACTGGATTTATTTCTAAAAGCTGATTTCTTATTAGTTACCTTCCAGTCCTTTGATAATTGCCCCAGTTTTCAGAAAAGGGTTATATACTAAGGGTATTCGCTAAGATGATTCATATTTAACATTCCATAAAAATCTTGTATGAATATCATCTGCGCCCAGTGATATATTGTTACTCATTTTGTGTGGTTTTTAGTCTACTCTTAACAACCTTAAAGTCAGACAAGCCTTCTGTGAATGCCTTATAAACAAGATGCTGGTTTCAGAGTTTCTCTGAGATTCTCCAGGTGAATAGAGATTTTTGGAAAAAAAAAAAAAGTTTGGGATTTTTTGCGATGGCATTATCTTTTCTGAGTGCTGCTTTCATACCTGTATAACTCATTGACTCTTGCAAGCTTCTTGCTCTTGATGTGTTTGAGATGGATTTATTACAATTTTTTTATTTCTTTAGCAAACTGCTTCTAAACTCTTTCTTCAGTCTATGTTACTGTGCTTTTACATTTAGTCTGCCAGAATTTATGTTCTTTTTAGTTTTCCTTTTTCAGACACAACTTCAGCTTTTTGCAGGATACCTTTTAACTTCCAACAGCCTCCCTGATCCTGCTGTTTTATGATGCGAGCTTTTTGTTTTTCTCTCAAGTCTTTTTTGACAGGTTATATGCATTTGCTTTGAGCCTCCAATATAGAATCCTAAAATAGTCTACCTGCCATCTGAAAACATTTTACCTTTCTGACTGCCACTCTGAGCTTTTTTTTTTTTTTTTTTTAACAAATTTCCTCATTTTTGAATTCCCTTTCTCTGGAATCAAGCACAACCACTGCATTTGCCAACATTTCTTCATTTCAGCAGTCATGAATCAGGTAAAAGGATTAAGGATTTTGGCCTAGCCCAGTCTCTAGGAAGGCTAGAAATATCAGCCATTAGTGTTTCACTAATGTTAATTTCACTAATTTCGGTAACTGAGAAACGGGGAAGGAAGTGGCTTGCCAGGGCTGGAGATGGTGGGAATTCCTGCCCTGGAACATCAGCTTCTCTCTCAACCTACAACGTACAACAGATCAAATGACAGGTAAATGGGATGAAAAAAAAGCAATCTGGGCTGATTTGTCACCACATTACTGAAGTTTGATGCTAACTAGCTTGAGTGGTTTTGGGCAGAAGCTGTCTATACTGTGCTGCTGGGAATGAGAGTGAGACAGCAGAGTCATGCTGACAGTGTCCAGTTCTCACAATAGCAGACACAGGAATGGTCCGGTATACCAAGAAGTCTGGAAGGACAGTGTGTGAATGCAAATATTTCTTCATTGTGATAGTACTAAAGAATGAGAACTTAGATGACTTCATGATTTCAGTTTGCATATAACAAAATCTTGGGTAAGGCCTGACCACAAAAGGACTAAGACTGCAGAGGGTAGAGGTTGGTTTGCTAGCTGATTGTTTTCAGGTCTCTCCGATTCCAGACTGCTCCTTACAGTAAGTAGTATCTGCTTACTAACAGCTCCAAAGGTTCTCTGAAACTGGTGGGGATAAGCAGTCTTTGCCAAGCAGGTGCTGCACTTCAATGTGTGACTAAAGCTTGCTTACCAGTGAAAAACATTTATTCTGAGGTTGAAAGGCACCACCACTCAACTACTGCAGAATACGTTTAAAGCCAGGGTGAACCAAACACCACCAGTTGCAGTGCAACTGCCAACTAGCATTGACTGCTTAGCAACAGTGAGAGTGATATGGATACAGATGAATTGACTGTTTTCTGAGCAAGCTGGGTAGGAACAGAAGTAATTAGCTGCTAGCTGATGAAAAGGCATGAGTAATTATTAGTATAATTATAGATATAATAGACCAGGAATTATTCAGTAAAAGTAAGAAAGCCAATATGTTACAAAGAAGGTAATCAGAATGGAAGAGAAAATGACAGCAGTGTGAATTCTTGAGAAGAAATGTAAAGAATCGAGATGATGAACCTGGAATCTTTTGGGTTTCCACTCTCTGACATACCAACTCAATTTAACAATGGTGTAAGGATATACAAAGCTAACAAGTTCTGTGACTTGCATTATTTCTGGTTTTGTATGATGTTGATTAAACTGATTGTATACCAGTGAAGTTGAGCTGTATTTTCATAAAATCTCAGAACCTGCACAACTTCACATGGGTCTTTGTTCTCCTTCCAGCAGTACTACAGCACAACCATTTAGTCTGATGGATCCTGTGTGAAGCTGGGCTATAGCTGGTTCTGATCAATATTGGTAATTGATTATAATTATTTGATAAGGCAGCACTGGTTTCCCTTAGCACCCTGAGTTAAGTAATTGTGCCTAAGAAGCAGTCATGTCTGTCAGCTGCCCTGTCTGGCCACTGCATCTTAAACTATTTTCCATGCCCGCTGGGGAGATGGATGCTAATGACAGCAGCAATGATCTGGAGTCTTCTGTAAGAATCTGGAACTGAGAGGCCCATGATGTATACAATTTTTGTGGTTTAACCCCAATCAGCAACTAAGCACCACACAGCCGCTCGCTCACCTTCCCCCTGCCCTGGCGGGATGGGGGAGAGAACCGAAAAAAAAGACTAAAACCCGTGGGTTGAGATAAAGGCAGTTTAATAGGACAGCAGAGAAAAAGGAAATAATCATAATAATAATAATAATACAGAACAACTGATGCCCAATGCAGTTGCTCACCACCCGCTGACCAATGCCCAGCCCATCCCTGAGCAGCGATCGCTGCCCCCCCGGCCAAATCCCCCAGTTTCTATACTGAGCGTGACACCATATGGTATGGAATAGCCCTTTGGCCAGTTTGGGTCAGCTGTCCTGCCTGCATTCCCTCCCAGCTTCTTGTGCACCCGGCAGAGCATGGAAAGATGAAAAGTCCTTGACTAGACTAAACACTACTGAGCAACAACTAAAACATCACCGTGTTATCAGCATTATTCTCATACTAAGTTCAAAACACAGCACTATAGCAGCTACTAGGAAGAAAATGAACTCTGAATTAAGCTGAAACCAGGACAACATTTTTTTCTAAAGTTGTAGCAGTTTCTAAAATTATGGCAGTGGAATGGGAGACTCTGGCACCAGCAGCTCTAATCTAGATTCTTTGAGACTGAGAGTAGTGGTGCCAAATGATAACAAACTCTTTTGACCATTGCACTGGTTAGAAAGGAAAATCAAGATGCAAAGATTTTATCGAATTACTCTTTGAAGACTAATTATTAAAATGGGTTTTGATTAATAAGTTGTGAGTCAAGCTGGTTTGGCAAATAGCATTTTGATAAGGTATTTGTAAGACAGATAGTCTTAAGATGGCAAGATGAACGTATAACACTGTAACCTTAATGATGATGTTAATGCAGAAATTATGTAAATGTGCATGAGCAATTACTGTATGAAGTCACTGGTGTACATTGGGACATATTGAGTACAGACAAACTCTAGTCAGCAGCATTAGCTGAGCACAGAATCATTGAAAAGTGAAGTGGGAAGAAATCTCAGCTGATCACTTAGTCCATCTCCTTCTTCCACAACAGGATCAGATCCTCTTGTGACATTCTTGGCATATGCAGGACTGTTGTTTCTCTTCCATTTTGTAGGAAATTTTTATCTGCTACAGGACTGTTACTGCACTGATCCTAACCGTCAGTGTTGTTATTGCATCTCTCCATGGTCGTCTTTCTTTGGAGCACCTCCTGTTTTCAGCCTCTTCATTCAGGTCATGTTTTCCAGACTTCTAACCATTGTTGTTATTCTTGCTGCTTAGCCTGTCAAGCTCTCTTGAGGAGCAGTACCCAAGACTGGATGTGCCTCTGCACTGAGGCGTTACTAATACTGAGAACAATGAAAGGACCTGCAAGATGTCTTGCAGGTAACTCTTCTGTTAATATATCTGTGTAGCGTTTTCTCTTTGCTCAGGACAATAACCCCTGTTCAGCTTGTGATCTATGAGAACCTTCAGATTTTTTTTTTTCCCAGACTGCTTTCTGCCAAGCTGATATCTATCCTGTATTTGTGCGCTTTACTCCTGCCTAAGTTAAAACGCTGCACTTTTTACCATTTACAGTTTTTACTCCTATATTTATAGACAACTTGTCCAAGTTGTCAAAAGTTTTTAATACTTCTATCCCCCACGTATTTGTAGCCACTCTTTGCAGATTTAATCTTGGCAGATTTAATAAACACACAGTCCATTCCCTCATCCAGGCTATCAATAAAATACTGAATGGAACTTACGAACAGCTGAGTAACCATTCAATTTGTTCTTTAAATTTCACAGTGAACCCTTGGAAACTACTCTCAGAGTGTGGATTCCAAACAGATTTCTGTATTACTTCAGCCAGGGTTTTCTTGCCCTCATGAATGTCGTGTAGGACAATGTCAGGAGCCTCAGTGACATTGAGGTATGTGGTATCTGCTGCTTCTTCCCTGTTCACAAAGTCTTATCCATCGGAGAGGAAAATGAGATTGAGTCAGCTTGTTTTGTTCTAGAGGAATTCATGTGACAAGTACTCATCTCCTTATTAGTTTCTGTGCACTTAGAAATCATTCAGATTATTCTGCTGTTTTTCTTTTCCTGGACATTAAATCTTTTGGTATCTTAGTTATTCTGTTTGACTTGTAGAAGATGACTGCTAGTGGTTCCACTTATTTGAAAGTGTCAGAGCTTTGGCGACAGTGGTGAAGGCAACAGATAGAAACTTCTCACCAGGAGAAACCCTGTGCCAAATGTGAAATTCCTGTGTTAAAGCAGAGAGACACAAAAGGTTCTCAAGAGAATGGTGGAAGGAACATTTTCACAAAAATAAGTTATTTTATTTCCCTCTGATGCAAATCAGCTTAATTTAAAAAAGAAATTTCAGGCTAGTTTGAGAGAATTCTGAGCAGTTTGAACGACCAGTCTGAACAGTCTCGTAGAAATATGGTCAGGGTCATGTAAAAGAAGAAGTTGGGAAACCTTGATTTTGGGCTGCACTGACTTATTTGCTTATAATAGATTGGTAGTGAACATCTAAGAAAATAGAAATAGAGATTAGACAAATTTCATAACCTTTTAACCCAGAAAGCCTGGATCTCCTCAGCAAAGTATTTTCTGAACTCTAATATATGCTCACTGTTGACACGGGCTTACTTACAGAACAGAATGACCTTTGCAGAGCTCAACGAGAAGTACGTGTGTGATAAGTTTTAGTATCTCCTGTTCAGTGTGCCCACGTGACTGTAAGTTTGGTCTTACCAAAACAAGGTGTTATACTTTGTCTTGTAGCACTTCTGCTGGAGTGTTTGATACTCTGTGTATAGGAAGTGTATGTATATTTATATGAACGCTCCAGTGTATAAGTCAAGGAAGAAAGAATATGCACTGCATTGGTATGGACCATTTGCTGTTTTTCAAAAACTTTGATTTTGCCTGAATTCAGTATTCTAAAGGGCAAAAAAAATACCACCTAACAAACTCTTTATCTATGCTGTGCGTTAACAAGCCTTTGGGTCAGTACCGTTTCCACTGTGTTTTGTTACGTAGAATTATCATCAAGGTCATGCCTTGAACTGTTTGGAAGATGGAACTGCTGGCAGAGGAGGGAAATCAAAAGTGTCATCAGACTCCCAAAATAGAGGCAGATGTATTCCATGTTGGCTGTAGTAATTTTGAAGTGTGTGCGGGGGCCCTGATACGACTCTTCTTTCATCCCTTTTTTCACCATCTTCTGCAATGTAGATCCCCTTCTACTTCCTGGTCCTTTAAGCTTAAGGTGCTGTAGAAGTACTCTAGAAGTCACTCGTGCGTGGAAAAGTGTTCTTGCTTTCTGGCATCCTTTGGTTTTGCATGTACCCTCCACAGGCAGGTACCACAAGGTCAGAACTGGTCTCGGTGATGAAGTGGAGACACATGTGAATATACTGAAGACAGGGGTGCAAGGCAGTGCAGTACAGATTTTATAACACCGAGGTGAATAATTTCTTAATAGTGAGGACTTTTGAGTATTAACTCTAGGTGACTTCTGCTACAAGGCAGCCGTTAACATATTACTATGAATTGGTTTGGGAAAAAAAAAAAGATTAAAATTGCATAAGTAGACAAATTTTAAAGAGACAGAAATAATAATGTCATTACAATTGGCTGAAAGATCTGAGCTACAGTAACAATGGAACATTTTAAAAATAAATTGGTAGCTAGGAAAGGGTGTAGGGAGACATGCTGCTTGGAGATCACAGAGGCACCTAGCTTGACAGTTTCTATGACTGCATGAAACAGAGAAACACAGCCAAGCCCCCGCTCTCTCCCAGCATATTATACTGCACAGCAATCAGGTTTAGTAACACACTGCTGAGAAAAAGACTCCCACTATTTAGTATTCATTACAGATGGCATTTTTCAGATTGCAGCGCAGCAGTGTAAACAAGCCACACTGGAGGAGTGGAGAACAGCCTTTCTCCAAGCTCTGATTTGTTTCCTGTTGATACTAACTACACAAACCTATGGTAGCACCAGTCTTAGGAAGGGAAAGTAACTTTCAAACCACTACCATTTTCCAGTGTTCTTGCAGGAAGCCAACACAACAGGAGGCAAAATACAATTTCTGCAGTAGGACAGGCATGTGGCTCCCTTGTGAGGATGAAACATCTGGTAGATTTGTCTCCGTGAGTTGTCATGGATCTGCAGGCCTGCCTGGGTTCTGCCAGCTGCCTGCTTTCTATTCCATTTACATTGCATTTTGTAAACCTTTTCTGTGTGAGGATGGATCCTGCCCTCATGGACAGGGTGCTGCTGTGCTGGGCCACTTAAATCTGTGAGCAGAAAGCTGTCTGGACAGACCAGTATCCTAAGTACCCTGAGGCTGACCAACTGCTGTTACATCCAAGTGTAGGATGACACCAGCCAGTGACATAGCAACCAGAGAGCTGTCCTGCCTGCATGCTTGTCCTTGCAGAGAAAGGTGCATGGGCCATGCTGCATCCCATGGGAGCCGGCCCCTCTTTTTTTGGACCATTCCTTCCAGGTGAGATGGATGCCAGTCACCTGGAAAAGCAACACAGCTTTTCTATCATCCATGAATCATTACTTCTTGTAAGCTGCAAGGGTACTGAGCACTGCATCAGAGGTGCGAGCCATTGTGTAGGGTAATCATAGAATCATAGAATTATTAAGGTTGGAAAAGACCTCTGAGATAATCTAGTCCAACCATCAACCCAAAACACCATGTTACTAAACCATGTCCTGGAGTGTCACATCCAAACGTTTTTTGAACTCCTCCAGGGATGGGGACCCCACCACCTCCCTGGGCAGCTGGTTCCATTGCCTCACCACTCTTTCAGTAAAGAAATTTTTCCTAATATCCAATCTAAACCTCCCCTGACGCAACTTGAGGCCATTTCCTCTCATCCTCTCATCCTATCACTGGTTACTTGGGAGAAGAGACCAACACCCTCCTCACTACAGCCTCCTTTCAGGAAGTTGTGGAGAGGGATAAGGTCTCCCCTCAGCCTCCTGTTCTCCAAACTAAACAACCCCAGTTCTCTCAGCTGTTCCTCATAAGACTTGTTCTTCAGACCCTTCACCAGCTTTGTTGCCCTTCTCTGGACATGCTCCAGCGCCTCAATGTCCTTCTTGTAGTGAGGGGCCCAAAACTG
>VZTL01064923.1:44002-61823 GCA_013400535.1 Scopus umbretta
GGGAGAACTGGTCTTGCTATTAAAGACTGAGGCAAAGAAGGCAGTAAGTACCTCAGCCTTCTCCTCATCCCTGGTGACCATGTTTCCCCCTGCATCCAACAAGGGATGGAGATCCTCCGTGGCTCCCTTTTTGCTACTAATGTACTTGTAGAGACTTTTTTTATTATCTCTTACGACAGTGGCCAGATTGAGTTCTAGCCGGGCTTTTGCCTTTCTAATTTTCTCTCTGCATGACCTAACGAGATCCCTGTACTCTTCTTGAGTTGCTTGCCCCTTCTTCCAAAGGCGGTAGACTCTCCTTTTTTTTCTGAGTCCCTCCAAAAGCTCCCTGTTCAGCCAGGCTGGTTGCCTTCCCCGCTGGTTCGTCTTATGGCACATGGGGACAGCCTGCTCCTGCGCCCCTAAGATTGTCTTCTTGAATAGCGTCCAGCCTTCCTGCACCCCTTTGCTCTTCCGGACTGCAATGCACATGGGCTTTCACCCCAAGCTCCCTGCAGCCTCCGCAAAGCCTGCCTAGCAGAAGAATGATCCAGTATGCTGAAGAAAGGCCATGTATGACAGCTGTGCTCCATGTGCACTACCTGTGTGAGTATAGAGAGCCTGTAATAATGGAGGATCTTTCCAGCTCCCCTCTCTGAACGAGTGAGTTCACATCATTCTGCTGACACAGGTGCATTCCTGCTTGAATGAATCCTCCTTTGGGAGTTGCTTCTCTGTGTTGCTTGCCTGTCTTTTACCTGGCCCTGATACAGCCTTCTGGCAGGCCCTTTTGAAAGCTTGGTGCTAGAAGTCCCTCTGCCCGCCTCACCCAGCATCCAGGTCCCTGCTCCCTGCAGTGCCATGGCAGAGTCCTCCTCATCCTTCCCCTTCCAGCTCGAGGTGTTAGATAACCTCTTTCTTCCAAAGCCTCCCTTCTTTGAAAACACCTTACTGGATACCTATCTTTTTTTCAGAGGGATTCATGACAGAGTATCTTAGGAGTATTCAATTTTCCCCCACAACTACCTCACAGTAATACTTAACTTAAAACTGGGACCTACTCAAAAGTATGGGAGCTTCTTAAAAGCAAATTAAAAGCAGCTGCTATAAGGACGCAGAAGATGAGAAACTAGATAAAAACACTGTATCTGAAGCTCTAAGTGAAATAATTCTACAAGGGACCAAAAAGGCAATATTCTAACAGCAGAGTGGAAGATAGTATTCCTAATCAGGGATTTCTGAGCAAATAAAGAAACTATTAAAAAAAACCGCAAAAACCAACATTAACTGTGAAGCTAAATCTGTAGGGCAGGCACGGGAAAATTTTAAGGTGCAAACTCACTAAATGAATAATAAAAATACTTGTAAAAATGTTTTCAAAATTGCCAGAATCAGGTACTCTTCCACAGGTTTGGTCAACAGATGACCAATCTCTAAAAGGATTACTGTAAGAGAGGAAAACTGCTGTTGAAAAGTAAGCTGAAGCTTTGTTTTGGTGCTCAATATGGTTGAGGTAGGTTATTCACCCACAAGAGCTAAACTTATGGGGACAAATGTAAGGAACTGTATCAAATTACATGACATTAAAATGCATTTTAGGACTAATTGATAAGATGAAGAGTCAGAAATTGCAAAGACCATATGGTAATCACTCAGGAGCTCTGGAGGAAAACAAATATGCAATTATGGAGCTACTATAGTGTGTAACCTGTCGCTTAAATCAGTCTCCCTGCAGGAGGGATGGAAGATGGTAAATGTGACAACTATCCCTGAGGAGGTCCCCAGGAGTGAAGTGGAGAACTGCGGACCATCACATCTAGAGTCTGTACTGAGCAGTGAGTAGAAATTACAAGAATAAAATGATTAAATGGATAAAACCCAACATATTAGGGAAAGTTTTTCTAGTGAGAAACCACATTTCAGAAATTTATTAGAGCTCTTGAAAGGGTACTGAAGATGCAACTAAGATGACCTAGTCATAACAACATAAGAAATGCTCTGGTGGGTCAGACCGTGGTCCATCTGTCTCCACTGTCCACCTATTGTTGCCGTGACCATGATTTTATGTCTCACTTGTATCCCCTTTGCTGCCCTCTCTCCAAACTGAGAATTCCCTTTAGTGTCTCTTCCAAAGCAACAACTAGAAATCAATTTAATCTCATTGGTGGTTCTTTACAAAACTTGTAATTAAGCTGTAAAATCCCTTGCCGTAGGATATTATGGATGCTCAAAGTTTACTTGTGCTCTGGGGGTAACAGGAAAAGTTAATGGAGAGAAGTTAAAGCATAACCTGTTAAATAGTAAAACCAGGGATTGTGGCTCAAAAAGTTCCAAGACACATATTGTTGGAAAACAGAATAATAGTTCAAGCAAGAACCGCTGCATGCCTGGTATGTTCTTAAATTCCTTTCCTGGGCATCTGTGTTGAAAACCAGATGGTGCAGTAGAGGAACCTTCGATCTGACCCAGTACAGCCTTTCTTGTGCTTTGTTATGTTCTGTCAAAAGAAAATGAAACATAGATATGAATGTAAACACTTCTGATGGTAGCAGTGAACACTGAACAGTCAACGCTGAACTCATCTCCCCACTATACAAGCAAACAATGAATTTTTATTTGAATGCTAATGAAGATCTCACCACAATGCTGCTAGGTCTCATCTAGCAATATAAAGAGAAAAGCTACACGGGGGAAATAAAGGAAGGATCTTTATAAAGGGACGAAAATGTATTGCAAATATTGATGTCATTAACCACTCACAGGTCAAAAATATACTTGAAGCTACTGATGTAATTTGAAGTAGGTAAACAAGTATCAAGAAGAATGTTTTCTTACAATTAGTGTGTCTGCTATGATCTGAAAAGGAGAAATTTGTATTTCTTGTATCCCTTTAACTCCAAGTGATCCAGGGTTTGTAGTCAAAAAGCAGATCTTTCTAAGCCATCTAATCTATTTTAGATCTCTTTTGGTTTTTGGATCGGAGCTGAGGCAAGCTTCTTTTACAAATTTCTGCTACAGTCTACTAAAAGAGTTGTTCCTTGCCAGGAAAATATTACACACAGTTCTGAGAAAAAACAACAGTGTCAGCTTGTTTGAGAGCTAACTGGTGCTTACTCACAACACTGATAAGCCTGACATTTACTGAGAAGTGCCACAATTCTCAGTCCAATGAAAAATCCCAAGAGGATGTGTTTTTCAGTGATGCTTTACATTCTATTGACTCAGGATAAGCTGGAATCTTCTAAAGTTTTTTACTCAAAAAAAAAAAAGTGGAGCCCAGCTCCTCTGCCTGAATTACACGCAGATATACTAGCCTTTCTTGGCACATTTGTTAATAATCATGGTATGTTTAATGATGCTCTACAAGTTGTCAGTGCCTTATGCGTCATATTTCATTCCTGTAGTGTATTAAAAGCACTTATGCAAGAGTTCTTGGTGCCTTGATTGCAATTACAAAAATTATACTTGGAATAATGCCACTTAGCACCTCCACATAAAAGCCAAAGCTTGTAGTGAAATACCTGTTTGTGATATTAAGCAGTGTTCTGACTGTTACTGTACTCTTTGCTTGTTGGTCTGTGCTTTCGCTTTCTGTAGCATCCACAGTGTCTGGCCATGCAGGATTCTTCTGGAACAGGCCCTGCCTCAGAAAGACTGTCAGAAGGTTTTTGAATGTTCAAGTAGATTATGTCAAGCAGTTCCCTTTTGATCATTATTCTAAAGATATGTTCAAATAATTCTAAAATATTAGTGATGCAAAATTTTCATTACAGACACTGTGATAATTAGCTCCTACCATATCATGCTCCTTATCTAGAAATTCCATTATTGTGCTTTTAATTATCATTTTGACCAACTTTTAATGTACAAAGCTGTTTCTCTGGCACTTTAAAATAGTCAAGAAATCCAAATAGTGGCTAAGAATTTTCTGACAAAATTGTTTTCCAGGGAAAAAAAAATTCTTATTTATCAAAACCTGAACTTCTCATAGGAACATAGGTTCCAGATGTCAAGAGTTGCAAAATCCATTACTTCAGGTGGTAGTTTGTTCCCAAATTTAATCATCACTGCTGTTAAAAAATGTGTGTTTCATTTCTGTTTTGAATCACTTTCATTTTTCAGCCCTTAGTCTTTCTTCTGTCTCTGCTAGATTAAAAAGTGTTGGTTGATATTTTCCCCTTGTGAAAGTATTTATTGAATAGCCCCACAATTGAGCTGTTTAAGTTTGCCAGTTACATGTTCTTCTCTTCTCATATACTTTTTATGGCTCTTTTCTGCCCCCAATCTAATCTTTCAACAGCTTTAAATGTGAACATCAGAATTAGATATACTAGTGGTTTCAATGAAGCTGTACCCAGAGGTTGAATGGATTCCTTATTTCTAATCCTTTTTCCCATTTTATCGCATTTTTACCTTGAGCGTTTGTGGTGAGCTCCTTGCCCATTAAGACCTCCTAAGTCATAACCATGGCACTCCAAGATAGTTTTCTGTTCTGTAAGAGTAGCCCATATTCTCTGTTGGTTCATTGACTGCCTCTTCTTGAACTTATTCCTCTCGTACCTTGCATAATATTAAGTAGAGAGCTGCCTCTCTTCTTGGATGTTCAGGATCTAATAGTTCTGAAAAGCAGTTATACTGTGTTTCTATAAATTGATTCTCTAACCTTTTTTTCCTTTGTGCCATCATATTGATTTATTTATGAGTAATGGCGGTCCCCATGTTTAGTATTTCACCTCTCAACATTAAGCACTCATTCTTCTTTGTCTGGTGACTGATAGGCTAACTCTACTCATATATTTACATTCTTACTGCCAGACAGTTTCAGTGTATAGTCTTTTCCAGTAAGAATTTTAGTCTGACTAGATTCCTTAAAACATTTTCTTTGATATTAAAAAAAAAAAAAAATCACTTTTATGACTTATACTCTCTTTTCTGTAGTTTATGGCCAAATACTATGGTATACCATTGATTTTGTCACTGGGATTTACTGTTTTCTGCTGTGCTGATTTTATTACCTGTGGTTTACTTCATCTAGTTTTTTTTTTTTGTGTGTGTGTTTTTTTTTTAGAATGTTTTTATATACACACATTAATTTGGGGGGCACCTCTGTTTAGCTTCTTAGTCCAATGTCATTTTGATATAATAAAATTTCACCTATGAATTGTTCCTATCCCTTTACTAAGCTTTTTCTCTGAATTAGCTGGATACACAGAGTATTTTTGTTTTACCAACCCTTAGCAATCTGTTTGCCTTAGCTCATGACAGATTCCCCCAGCTCCCACTTAATTAAACACATCATGTATGTTGTCCTTGTGAAAAGTCTGATTTCACTTTTGACTTTTGATGGAGACCGTCACCTCTGGGTAGCGTCTCTTCCCCTCTGCCTAATTGGAGTTGTGTGTGTAACTGGAAGGATTTCAGAGAACCTGTCAACAGTACCCTGGGGCTAAATCTTCCAGCTAGCAGTCTGACTTTGCCTTTCAGGATCCTTCGCTTGCATTTCCCTTTAAAATTTGTGACATGCAGTTGGACCTCATGCTCCTCCCCAGCACTTTCTAGCATCCACCTAGGTGTCTCATAAAGACCTCTTCATATTCTACCTTCAAGTCAGCAAATCTCTGTCATCACATGCACAGCTGCTGGTATGCTCCTGATATTCAAATTCCCATCAGCACAGTAGACTGAAAGTTCTCAACTGAAATCGTATTTTCAGATAGCCTTCCTGGAGTTGTCAGCTTGCTTTTCCTCAGCTGGAAGGCAGCTTCCTGTGTTCCTGCCTTCCTATGTTAATACTATGCTGTGCTGTGTTGTTCTATGCCGTGCTAAACTATCCATTGTGAGGGGAGGCTGAGCCTCCTTGAAGGCGAGAGGAGAGTAAGCAGTCTGAGCTTGGCCTAGTCCCTCGTGCCCTTTTACACTTTTTTGTGCCTTATATATGTTGGGTCTTTGTTCTTCCAGATTAGAAGCTCCGGTCTCAAACTGCTCTGGGTGTGTGCTGTGAGAGCCATGTGGGCAATGAAGACAGTAGCTGAAGCGATTACTGAAGTATTAGTGACTACCTTGGAAGCTCTTGGAAGGCAGGTAAGATCACTGAGCACTACAGAAAGGCAAACACAGTTTACTTTTTTGAAAAAGAGAAATCAGGAAATTAGAGACCACTCTTCCCAGAAATAAGTCTGAAAAAATATTACGTGATCAATTTAAAGCAAATAGAAGATAAAAAAAAAAGACAGTTACCAAGAATAAATCTTACTCTAATTTCCTTCTTTGATAAAATTATGTCTAGTAGATGAAGAGGAGGCAGCAGATGGGACATATTTTGCTTTAGGAAAGCTTTTGAAACTGTTCCACATGATTCTCTCGGAAGCAGACTAAAGAAATATGGTCTATATCAGTGTGCCCAGTATTTCTGGCTGGGTGAGACACTTACCTTGTTTCTGTATGAGGGAGAGACCATATGTTGCAGCCCTTCCTCTAATGCATAACTGTATTGTGCAAGCGTAGAAAAGCCAGTGCTTCCTGGGGCAATGGGATTTATTGCATATGTGCAGACAGATCCACATACTGCCATGATCAGAGGCACTAAGTGGGCTCTCAGCACAGATGGCCTGCAGTGTACTCAAAATAGTCCATCCGGTGGGCAGCCCTCCTGCCTGTGGACTCTAGTTTGGATCCAGAAAGGAGCGAGGGAGACCACAGCCAAATTCATTGTCCTGGCAGGCCATGGGTTGCTCATAGCTTGAGGTTCATCATTGAGAAGGTATGTAATATTACTGTAATGTGGGTGGCAATGGTGCACAGTCAGACTGGGAGGTTATTTTGACTGGAGTCCTGCTGGCATATGTCCTGGGCCCTGTTCTATTTATTTTTTTAATTAATGAGCTATGTGATTTAACAAAGAAATCACTCATAAAATTTGTGGATAAACCAAGATGCACTTTGAAGGTCAGGATCAGACTTCTAATGATCTTGAGAAACTGGAGAAAGTGATCCAGAAATCAACAGTATGAAATAAAAAGAAAAAAGTGCTGTGTGCCACATTTATGAAAGAGAAAACAAATACCAAATTATAAAAAAAGGTATAACTGACTGCCTGAGGCATGCCAGGAAAAGAGATAGGACTTAGAGAAAATAAAAAAATTAAACGTGAGTGAGCAATCATGAAAGTCTCATACTGGGAGGTGTTAATGAAATGTATTATTAAAACATGGGAGGAAGTTTCATTTTCTGCAGTGCTATTGAAGCCTTTGCTGGACTTTTGTGTCCATGCTTAGTGCAAGAGGGAACTGGCGTTGTGAATGATGTGGGTACTGATGACAGAAGAATGGGTAGGAAAGAAATTTTGGAAGTGGAATCACAGTGTTATAAATTGTTGCAGTACAAGACAAGCAGATTTTCAGTCATTGGTGAGGTTGTTTTTACAAGAGAGATAAGCTATATAAATCAATGTGAAACTAGATTGCAAGGTTTTAACATTCAAAAGCAATGAGGTATTTTTATAGTTGACAGTTGTGGAAACTCACCAAATAAGCAACAGCACATGGTTCAAGATCACAACTCTTCTTCAAGAGAAATAAGAAAATTCTTGTAATTTAGAAAAATGGGAGGAACTGAAATCAATAACATTGAGGAAGGAAATGGCAAAGAATAGTCTCAGCGATTAAAGTCCCAGCTAAGCATGCCTCATGAAAAATGGGCAACTAGATCAATAAAATATGTAGAAATATATCTATACAAAAGCTGCAACTCTGAAGCCTAAAAGAGGTGAACTAGAATGTCTGATTTTAAAGGAAGTTATTGACATAATAAATGCCTCAGAAACTTGGCAGAAGGGTAGGAAACTGTAATAATAGGGAACAAATTATAGAGGAAGTCTAGAAAGGGGTACATTAGTGGTGAAGCAGTGGAGAGCATGAGGGATTGTCCCTAAATGAAGTTTCAGCAGAGGACATTTTGGAACAAATCAATAAAATGAACAGTAAGAAAGCACTGAGATAAGATGATACTCAATCAAGAGTTCTGAAAGACCTCAAACACTAGATTAAGAGAAAGCTAAATGTAGCATGAAAAGTGTCATTTAAGTTGACCACACTGCAAGAAGGATGGAAAGTGGCAACGTGTCTTCAGCCTTGAGAAAAAGGACTCCAGGACAAATGTGGAAAACCACAGATCAGTAAATCTCACTTCCAAACTGAATAAGCAGGTAAAAACTACAATAATAAAGAAGAGAACCAGTAGACAATTTCATAAATGTGATTTATTTGGAAAAAGTCATTACAGTTCTTGCAGAAGGAGACCATGTCTCATAAATCTATTTGAACTCTTTGAAGATGTCAACAAGCTTGTAGGTAAGGCTGATCTAGTTGATAAAGTGTGTACGGACTTCCAAACAAATGTCAATAAGTCTTTCTGCAAAGACTCTTAAAGTAGTTAAGCTGAGATAATAAGATGTCCTTTTATAAGTAAATAAGACTGAGACAAAATGGGACAAAAAGTGGGAGAAAAGATCAGTTTTCCTAGTGAAAGGTGCTCTGCAGCTTAGTCATACAACTGTTTGATTTAGGACTTGTGCTTTTCAATATCCTTATAAATGATTTGGAAAGGTGGATCAATATTGTAGTGACAGAGTTTGTGGATGACACAAAATTAGCTGAATAAAATCTGACCCTGAGAAGAGATGCAGATGGTTCTCATGGCAGTGGGTGACTGTGTCAGAAATGGCATGTGAAAGTCAGTGCTAATAAATGCAAAGTAGTTTGTCTGGGAATACACATATTCAACTATATATTATACTTTTTCAATTATGGATCGAACATTATGTTATTATTACTCAGAAATAGAGTTGCTGTAGTATAACTCTATGAAAACATTGATGCAGTGACCACAGCAATAAAAAATTCTAAATGAATGAAAAAGAATTTTAGAAAAGGAAAAAAGGAAAAGAAAAACATGATTATGTGATTATGTCACTATATAAATGTTTGGCAAACCCGTGTATTGATTAATATGTTCAGTTCTGTTCATCCTGTCTCATAAAGAATAAAATAGAACTAAAAAGAATGGGTGGGAGTTACTTAGCTGAGAGATTTAGAAACCTAAATTTAGGTTTCTACCTGTAGGTGTCCATCTATGAGGTAGATATCTAAACTCCAACACTAAATCAAAGCTTCTTAATCTAAATTCCACCCACAGAAAGTAGATGAGGACAGAATGGTTTTCATACCAGGGCAGAGAAAATAGTCAGGCATGGGACAGACATCTTGAGATCTCCTAGCTAGCTAGGAAACAATGAAGAGGGGATGGCTATTATTTTTAAAATAGGAGAAGTTAAGGATACCCCATGAAATTATTAGGCATCAGGTCTAAAACAGAAAGTCATACATTCTCATATAACTTATTATTAAATTCTAGAACTTATTGCCAGAGGCTGTTGTGTAGGTCAGAAGTCTAAATGTATTAAGAATTTCTGGAAGGCTGATGGGAAGCCAGTTTCCTGCCAAACAGAATTACGAAGGCTCATTCAACTGTCAAAAGCCAGGTAGAGGTACATGGGAAGGACTCCAAGGCAGCTAAGTAGGACAATGAATGCAATTTCTAGGCCAGAACAGAGACTGTGAGTGAGAAACTGGTGTGCACCCCACCAATAGCTCTTTTTGTGGTCAGTGGGACACCATGAAGAGAGAACCACAACTGGGATCTCAGGAGTAGAAAGTGTGGTATACTCCAACATAGACTTAGGAGGAAGGAGATGGAAAGGGAGGGAAAGAAATCCTGTGCAGACATTGTAGAAAATGAGGGAGACTGATGATAGCCATAAAACAATAGCTGTTAGCATAGGTAGTGTCCAGAACATGGAAACAAGAAGCAGTGTTCATAGCTTATGATATTCAGCACCTCAGAGTTGACTGAAGAAAATTCTGGAAGCCACTGGCAGTACAGCTGTTCCCGGAGCTTCTGGCTGGTTACACTTCTGCTTGGGGCTTGAAATGTAGGTACTGGAATTCACTTGTTAAAGCTGGTCTTTACTAGAGCAATGCTCTAGTGGGTTTTGAAGACCTAGATTGCTAACAACCACATTCAGCCCAGCTTATCTCACTCTGTCCAAACTCCCTGGGTTTCACTGACAAGCGGTATTTCAGTCATTACTGAAGTTGCAGATAGGATCCTGACTACAACCAATAATGACCTAAACGTGGTCTGTTTGGATGGATTGTGTCAGAGGAATAGCTAACAAGATATGCAGGGCTGTGGAGAGTAAGGCTGGAGAACATCTCCAGCTCTCCAGTAAGGAGAGATTCCACTGAATTGTGAATGTGGCTACCACTGTTAGATAAGTTTAAAGTTCTTTATAGTGGTCCCAAACTTTCTTCTTTCAATCCTGTTTTCATTTTCCATTTTGTTTGGATATATTTTTATCATTCGTTTTGTGCCTTAGAAAAATACTTGTTTCTGTTTTGCGTTACTCCGCTGGCTGTCTCCAGGGTATTTCCACCTGGCTCTTAAAGGGCTGCAGGTATTTTCTGTGTGCTTAGGCAGCCATGAATTTGGCTCCACAGACCTCAGAAGGACTTGGAGTACTCTGGAAAGCAGTTTGCTCATCTGCGGGGTGCGAACTCAGAGAATGATGATTTAATTAGATTGGTAGCACTACTTAAAAGCAAAATTGGAACGTAATGCAGCTGTCTTTGAAATACACTTCAGTATTACATAAGAAGCCCATAATAACATCAGAAGTGGAAACCTTTAAGTGAGGGTAAATTTGATGGCAACTTTTACATCCTTTATCGTAAAGCATGCTGAGCCGCAACATGGTAAAATCCATTAGGACTTTGGGGATCTTTTTTTTTAAGTCAGGAACTACTCATTAGCTCAAAGTGAAACTTAGTGTAAGAATGTGTAAGTTCTGGTGGGAGTTGCTGTTGCTGATTAAGGAAGTACCATCCTCTCCGAGAACAACGCAAGGGCCTGAGCTTCATGTCCATAAGTCTGGTAGAAAAACACTGCAACCTCCTGCTCCTACATGAAATTCCTGCTTTATTAAGCATCTCAACCAAAGACCATGATTGCAAGTGCATTTCTTCCAGTGCCAGTAGGAGACGTAAGCAGTTTGCACTATCTTCTGTCCCCAGTCCCTTTTGATCATGATGAGGCTGCCCAGGAACCTGGAACAGAGAATGGGGCTGCCTAAAAAATATTTTTCCCAAAACAGGGCTATTCTTACCTCAGATCCACCTTGATCCATTTATCTATGTAGCTGCAACACAATTGTACTGTCACAACCATGGGGCTGTCACAGGAGCTTCTTATACTGGCACAGCCTCTGAAAGTAAAAGATTTGTAATTACACACAAAAAAGAGAGTGCTCTGAGTAATCTCAGAGCTTTGGTATGCATATGTATGTTCTTCAGTCTCTGGATAGGGATGATCTGCTTTACATGAGTACTTGTCACCACAGCAGGACTTTGAGCTTATTGCCTGATGCTCCGTTTGAATTCTGGGACCGCAGGACTGTTCCTAGCATTTCTTGCCTTTTGTGACCTAGAAAATATTTACTTATTTTTTTATAAATCAGAACTGCTATCCCTGGAAAAACTTAATAAGGTATTTTGGTGCCTGTCAGGGAGTTGCCAATGGAAATTGGGGTCAAAACGGTAGCATGGTTCTGGACTTAATTAGACAGGCTGCTTTTTTTTGGAGAAGTTATTTTAAAGAGTTGGACACTGGGGAATTTTCTGCATTGAGTTAAGAAGAAAACAGCTTTAAAATTTGTTTCTCTCTTTCCTAGAAAATGAGTTTTCTACACAGTTTTAGATTGTTCAGCCAAATGTTTCTGTTTTTTCATGATGTGTTTCACAACATATTTATTATGTCCAGACACAGAATGTTAGGATTAATCAAAACTGAAATATTTATGGAGAAAGCCATTTCACGTCCATCTCTGTCATGAGACTGGCTGCTCTGATAGGGATTAGAGGTTGTTACACTAATGACTTAGACTTTTGTCTCATTGCCAGAACAGTTTCCCAATTTAGAACCTTTTCTTCTGATTAATATTTGTATTCCTCCCACAATTCCTCTTCTTATAGGAACTCATACTGGGAATTATTCCAGACCTACATAATGTCTCTGAAATCTTTTTATCCCTCTGTTTGCTGATCAGTGGAAAGGATTTTAATGCCAGGTTAGGTAATCGAGATAAATCCTAACTTCATCTAACTTTATCCTTCCACCATGTCTTGGATATTCTAGAAACATTTTTCGTGATCCATAAATAAATTCACATAGGATTTTGATTAATCTTTTTTTTTGCTCTTCTTTTTTCAGTGAAACCTCATTACATTAAATGGAAGATCAAACAGCGTGTATTACAACTTCAGCTATGCACTAGCTTGTTTAGTGCAACACTTTTTTTGGGGTTGAAAACATCAGTAAGTTCCAAAGGCAAAGTTTTGTGCACAGCTGGGCATATATAATGTATTTTGGTACTATCCTGAAGCAGAAATGGCTTCTAGTACCTGATAATGCTTTCTAGCCCCATTCAGTCGTTTGAATTGGCTTGCACTGTGGTCCAAAGTATACATTGATTTAATTAACTTCATTTCTAACTGCAGCTTTTTACAAAGAAGAGGGAGTCACGCTTGTTTAAAGTAGGTCTTTTGCTGACCCTCACAGCCAGCAAAGGTGTGGATGCCTGTGTGTTTTGGGAGAGGTAGGGCTCCTGGCTCAGAGCGCTACATCACAGCACTGCACTCTTGAGTGCTCCTCCCTGAGCTTCTCTGTGCCCATTTGCAGCATTTCATGGCCACAAGCCAGCCACTTCTGATGCCCAGTCACTGGGAAAAGTACATACCTAAGAAAAAGCTTCACAAAAAACAACATCCTGATTAGAAAACTTGCATGTGGCAATAACAGGGAGCAGGGCCTGAGCCCGTATCTCTTTATCCTTTTTCATTTGACTCCAGCAGAATGTTTCAAGCTAACCCAGAAGTCAAAGTTTTCTTACCAAGAAGAAAACTTTGGTTTGAGTGTCTGTTGAGTGACAACTCTATACCTCAGAGCCATGAGGTTAAATGAGCCTGGGAAAGATGGTGGCTCCAGTTTGTTAGGAGAACTGGACTCCATGTTACCTTTGACTGTTTGAACAATAGATAGGATGGAAAAAAAACCCTCCATTGCTTTCACCCAGAGTTGCTCTTTCCTTTGATGGTTCATTGATTCCCTTTGCTTCCCTTCTCATTTAATAGATTTTTATAAGTTGGGCATTTACAGATCTGCTGCTATTAACATTCAATGTTAGTGGACCTGAGAGCTTCTCTGCCAACTATGCTGGAGCTTCTGAGCCTGCTGATTTAAAAATGTTCATTGCTGATAGATTCTAACATCTCTCTCGGTTACTAATAGACTGGAAAGTATTTCATCATCTTCAAGCAATGAAAGCAAATCATCCTTCTTTCCAAATACCGAATAAAAGTCTGTTTGAACACTTCTGCATTTTCTGCATAATCCTTCACAATTCTCCTGTCTGCACTGAGCAGTGACCCCATACTGTTGCTAGGATTTCTTTTGCAAACACAACTTTCTTGTGCTAAGCTCTGTCAGCCATGGATTTTATTCTAAGGTTTCTTTGTTTCGTGCTTCTGTTCATGTAGGTCAGGAGTTTTCCTGGCTATTGATTTACAACTAGTTATATGCAGTACTAGTGTTTGACATTTCTGTCTCTGTTTTTCTTTGCTGATACCACTGCCAAACTTTAACCATGCGAATCAATTGTTTTATGATTTCATGTTAAGTGTCTGACTCAGTCTGATATTTTTCACATTTTTTCAAGTGTCAGGTAAAATGGCAAAAGGATTAGGAAAAAGATACCGTTTTCCAATGTTTCAAATGCATACATATATCTTGGTAATATATGTTTAATATTGAAAATATAAATATATATAAAAAATAAACTCCCCCAAAACAATGCCATATAGTCTGCTTTTGACAAGCTGGAGTCTTAATATTTGAATTAAGGACTTGAAATTTAGGAAAGGAATAACCCTGGTGAAAGATGTGCATTTTTCTTTTCCTGTGAAACCTGACATGTCCTGAGTCTCTCACCATGTCAGTCTATGTATGTTCAGCTGAGACTTACCAGCGTTCAGCTGTGTGTTCCACAGAGACCTTGTCCAACAGCAAGCACCACTCCTGGCTTCAGGCATGAGCAAGATCCTACCTGCAGTGCACAGCAGAGGAGCCAGTACGTGCCGGCAGTCCTCAAAGCAAGGCAGGTGGGAGGACTTAGAAGGTAGACACATGTATGGTAGGAAGAGAAGCAAAAATAGCTGGACAGGCACAGGTGGGGCTAGGGAAAGTCTGCAAGATAGAGGTGGAAAGATTGGTGCTCATTCAAGTGTGTTGCCTGTTAAGAATGTGGAATGGAGCCCAGCACCACACAGTGCCTCCTGTGCAGGTCTGGCAGCAAATACATGAAACCACCAGCATAGTGTGTGTGTGTTCAGACGCAGTGAAGGTCTTTATAAAGGATGACAACATCATATATAAAGGATGACAACATCCTACTGTTACCAGTAACCTCATTATTTGTTTCACCAGGCCACAGAAGGGGATGAGGATACCAGAATGCTGTCGTCTTCAGCAGCAGTATCTGGGGAAGAGCTCTGTCAAGGTAGGGCTACCTGTGCTCCCTCCATCTGGAGAGGCATCCTGATACAACATCAGCAGGGATGGAGGTAAGGCAAGCAGTAAAAGAGGGCTCACAGATCATGGCATGATCACTGAAGTTCAGGTGGCAAATCTGCCCTATCTTTCAAAAGCTATTCATGCTCCCCAGACTCTCATATACATTGTGCTTCATCACCATATGTCAGAGATCTTCATTTCTTTATCAAAGCTGTTATCTCTTCATGCCATCCTCCTCACACCACTATGCTGTCCCTGGGTGGAGTATATGGGCAAATAAACATGGAAAATACATGTATGCAGAGATGCACACATGGAGCTGCTCTACATGGACTAACAAAGCCCTGCCATAGTGCTGTATCCTCTCTCTCTGTTCACTTGTGTTTGCTTTGGACTGTAAATTTTGGTGACCACAGGCTATTAACTGACAATCCAGAAAATTACCCAGGAAGACGATATATATTTATCCCATGCTGTAAGGTTTTTCCATAGTGCCCACTACAGGTCACAAGATATGAGCAGAGAGAGTCCATGACCCTTTGATTTGTCTCAGTAGGATGGTTTTTGTGTTCTTTGTACGTTAAAGCCCAGTGGCTTTCTTTTCTCATAACTACAGTTAGAGCACTTTGAATCTGTACAGCACTTTTCCTTAGTAAACCTTTTTCTTGTACTCACACCACTGTATACCTTCATTTTCATTATTAGCAGATGGAGCATGAGTCCCAGTTCTTTCCTTCCATCCTTCCTGCCAAGAGATCTCTGGTGCCTGGTGCCTAGGCATGTTTTGTGGATACTTAATCTTGTGCTACTTTTCTTCCAGTGATTTTGATTAATTTTATCCATGTACATAAAATTCTTTTGTGAGCGACACTTTTCATTAAAAAAATTATGTTCAAAGTTAGTTTTACTAACCTGATTCCAGTGAAAGCATTTCATGCTCCCTTTTTTTTCAAATTTGAACTTGTTATTATTTTTCTGTAATCTGCTTTTAAGTGTAAGTACCCAGCATTCTGCTAGTTCATGTGGCACCAAATGACACAAGGTTGCTCTGGAGTGCTCCAGTGAGTATCTTTTGGGGAATATTGACATTCCATGGGAACAACATGAGAACCATTATCTGAAACAGCCTCTTCAGGCAAACCATATGGGGTGAAATATTCTGCACTGCTTCGATAATCTGAGCACAGATACGTTCACTGGTAACTCTGCAGTAAGCATCAGTCATTTACTTTGTCTGTGCAGTATTAATGAGCCATTTCAATAGACAGCAGGTTTCGACTACATTTGCTGCATATTCATGTTGCTTCCTTCAAGTTGTTTCAAAACTCTTTCCACTAGATTAACTAGAAAGTGTGAGTTATTCTGTCAGGTGCTGAGGTACCAAAGACATGGACCATCCTGTCCTTTCCAGTCTTGGCTAGTGTTTGGAAGAGAGATAGTGTACAAGGCACGCTGCCTTTGCTGACCCTTCTTCAAATGGGGAGACTTTGCTGCTGCTTCTAGCACTATTTGCTGGGGCTACTTCTTTCTGTGCATGAAAAACCTCCTTATTGCTTTCTGGTTCATCTATCATATAGGGGTTAGCAAGCAGTGGAGCCTTAAGACACTTTTTGCAGATGCACACACATTATTATGGTGGAAGAGTGAGAATATGCAAAACCCAGAACAGGGAGCACAGAAGGAAGAGTTGTATGTTTTGACTAGGCTGATTTGTACTGTGCCCATAAGCATCTCTCTGTGATGCTGTTGTGTTATGGTCAGGGGAGCTGAATCAATCTGGATGTCCTGCTGTGCCTCTGGAGCTGGTGGAAGAGCTACAGGTGAGGGGTGTTTTTCCTTTCTTTTTGGGAATGATCTTCTGAAGGGAAAAATCAAAGACTAGCACAGATGTCTGTGAGTCTGTCCTACACCCTTTCAAGTCCTTTTATTTCTTTTTGTATGTTGTTAGAAGCAAGTTTTATTATATTGCCTTTCCCTCCTCTGTAAAAAGTGAACAGGTAACATTGCACCGTCTCACCTCCAAGGTCTTGCTGGCTGGCTGGCTCCTTTTCTCACATCAACTGATGCCCTAACGAGTTCCCACTGCCCCTCTGGAGCAGGTACAGCATCAGGTGGCCATTCTGGTCCTTTTCTTTCTGTCTCTGGAAATTGCAGTAATCGTAAGTATCCGCCCTTGGAGCTGGAGCAGCTTCTCTATTCCCAGGGGCAGATGTCCCTCTGCCTCAGCACAGGGTCTTTCCTGGGGCTGCCGGGATTGAGGGCAGCCACAAGGGCCTTTGCATCCTGTGCTGTGGTGGGGGGCACACTCTCCCCAGCTGAGGCTCTTTGGCCCTCTCACCTTTTTCTCCAGGGTTTGTCTCCAGGTGCTGCAGAGGTGCCTGGTTTCTGCAGTATGCTTCAAACGTGCTGGTGCAGAGTGCAGGAGCTGTAGTGCTGGGGTTTTGGTGGGGCTGCAAACCCATTGCTGGTGGGTTACTCTTCCAGCTTGACTTAGGAGATCATAAGGTTGGAATCATTAAGGTTGGAAAAGACCTCTAAGATCATCTAGTCCAACTGTCAACCCAACACCACCATGCCTACTAAACTATGTCCTGAAGTGACACATCTAGACGTTTTTTGAACACCTCCAGGGATGGGGACTCCACCACCTCCCTGGGCAGTCTGTTCCAATGCCTCACCACTCTTTCAGGAAAGAAATTTTTCATAATATCCAATCTAAACCTCCCCTGGTGCAACTTGAGGCCATTTCCTCTCATCCTGTTGCTAATTACTTGGGCAAAGAGACCAACACCCTCCTCACTACAACCTCCTTTCAGGAAGTTGTAGAGAGGGATAAGGTCTCCCCTCAGCCTCCTCTTCTCCAAACTAAACAATCTCAGTTCTCTCAGCTGTTCCTCATAAGACTTGTTCTCCAGACCCTTCACCAGCTTTGTTGCCCTTCTCTGGACATGCTCCAGAGCCTCAATGTCCTTCTTGTAGTGAGGGGCCCAAAACTGCACACAATATTCGAGGTGCGGACTCACCAGTGTGGAGTACAGGGGCATGATCACTTCCCTGGTCCTGCTGGCCACACTATTCCTGACACAAGCCAGGATGTCATTGGCTGTCTTGGCCACCTGGGCACACTGCTGGCTTATGTTCAGCTAGCTGTCAACCAGCA
>VZTL01064923.1:61958-85083 GCA_013400535.1 Scopus umbretta
GTAAATGATGGAGAGTGGCTTGGCAAGCTCCTCTGCCAGCTCCCTCAGCACTCTCGGGTGGATCCCATCTGGCCCCATAGATTTCTGAGTGTCCAGGTAGCATAGCAGGTCGTTAACTGCTTCCTCCTGGATTATGGGGGGTTTATCCTGCTCCCCATCCCCATCTTCCAGCTCCTGGGGGTGGATACCCTGGGGACAGCTGGTCTGACTCTTAAAAACTGATGCAAAGAAGGCATTAAGTACCTCAGCCTTTTCCTCATCCTTGGTGGCAATGTTCCCCCTGCATCCAATGAAGGATGGAGATTCTCCTTGGCTCTCCTTTTGTTGTTAATGTCCTTGTAAAAACTTTTTTTATTATCTCTTACAACAGGGGCCAGATTGAGTTCTAGCTGTGGCAGTGAGGAGGGTGGATGAGCAGACGTGGGGAATGTCTGTGTCACCAGGGGTGCCATCCTCTGTCCCCCAGAGCTGTGGGTCCGGTTCCTGAGACAGGAATGGAGCCACTGTGGCAGCATTGCACTGGGGTGGGAGAGCTCCTTGGTTGCTGGGGCTGAGCCTGCAGCACCTGGGCCCCATCCCCTGCGCTGGTGTGTTTAGACCCCACAGAGGGTGGCTGGAAAATGGAGCCTGTGGGCCCAAGGATGCCGCTAGCTAGGAGGGGATCCCTGTGCAGGGGCTGAGATGTGCTATTCTTGGCCCTTGCACAAAAATTCCCTGAGCATGGCTTCTGGAGGAAAAGGAGAGATAAAGTGAGTGCCTGTTCCTGTCCTGGTGCAGAGATGATTTGGTGTCCCTGTGCATATCCCCCATGGGTCTGTGGGGCAGGGTGTGTGGTGAGCATGCTGCTCTGTGCAGGGCACAAGAGATGTGCCATCAGATGGGACATGGTGCATGCTATTCCCTGTCAGGCAGGGCATTCTAGGCAGCTGCTGGAATTCTGGGCTCTTCCCCAGCAGTGAGCCCCTTCCCAAACAGCATTTGTTAGGATGGATTTTGCAGGGCAGGAGACTGACCTGGGACCTGGGGTGTTGGAGAGACCCATGTTGGTCTGATTCTGCCCTCATTTACTCACGAGGAGCTTTCCTTTCAGCAGAGATGATGCTGCTTTGCCGCAATGAAGTGTCAGAAGTTGCTGGCGAGGAGCACAGGCCCGATGATATGATGAGCAAGGGAGGATGTGGGCACGGGAGGAGATGTCAGACAAGTGCCCTGAAGTAGTGAGTGACCAAAGCTAAACCCCAAGGAGGCTTTGGGAGCCTGTGTATCCCGTTCCTAGTGGGTTGGTTTTGCCCAGAAGGTGCAGGCAGGGGGACCTGGAGGGAATCCCTTGCTGCTAGCCAGAGGCATGGTGATCCCAGTGCTTCTGCAAGGCCTGCATGACTGAGGTGTTGGTGAGGGGGCTGTTTTCAGGGTTCTGCAGTGAAAGCACAAGGTGCGGCACTGCAGAGGCAGGAGCTGGACTGTGGTCTCCCCATGGGAAAGGCCAATGGGCGTCAAACAAGCAGGGGCACAATTAAATCTGAGCTGAAGAGTTTGTTTCCCAGCCACTGTTTGAGAGGAACGTGCAGAGGGCCTGGTGCCTCCCTCACAGGGGTGTGAGGGCTGGAGAAGGGCTGCCCTCTAGGGGGATCAGCTGCTGAGCTGAGGCTGTTTGGAGTGGATGGTAGCTGGCTTCTGGACTGAGATCATCTTTGTGGTGCTGGGGTTGCCTGTGGGCATGTCTCATAGGGCTAGCTGAGACTAAAGGTAGCAGCTGGCTTGGCCTTCCCTTGTCAGATGTTCTTCGTTGTAGATAAAAGCTTTTTCTGATCATTCCAGTTCCCATGGCTGGCAAGGTTTTTATAAATGGCAAAAGCTGTCTACTGTGGGTCAGCCCTTTGGGAAGTCTTTCTCATCCATCTACCCTAGGAGCAGGCTGGCAAACTATCTTCCTTTCCTAAATATGCTGGCAAAAGCAAGCATCTCTGTGCTTGAACTACAACCCACTGAAGGTGGCAGTTGCATTCCTGTGGCTGCCCTGTGCTTTTGGATGAGCTGTGGGACAGACTTTGCCTTGCCCAGCTGTGGCTGAAGGTCTAGCTCCTGCTGTGTGTAGAGAAGTGAAGCCCTGGGCTTGGCTGGGGCTGGGGTCTGCTGGAGCAAGGGGGCACAAGTCCAGTGTGCACATCTGCACACCTGACCCTGCTTGGGTGAAGACAGGGGTTTGCGTCCTATTGTTTGTAGAGGAAAAGTGTCTGGAGTTTCTCTTCCTGCTATTTCTCTCTTTTCCTAGTTGCTCATTGCTAAGAATAACTGCTATTTCACCTCTTGCCCACCTTCCACCAGCTGCTTGGGGGCACCGTTTTAGACTTCAGCTTGAGCTGCAAAGAGTAAGTGACCTTGTTTTCCAGAAGGAGCAGACATTAGAACTGGATTTTGCCTTCGTTTACCCCTTAAGGACCTGCCACAGGAGGAAGGGGCCTGTATTTGCTAGTTCCCTGCAGCTCTTGCTGGGGAGCCATGCCACAGGAAGTGCTGAGCAGGAATAAAGCATGCTGCCATCATGCTGGGTTAGTTTTCCTCTTGGAAATAAAAAATGGAGCAAGCCACAACTGAGACAAGGTGACTTTTGGTTTATTCAATGCATTGTTTACTTAATGCCTGGTAACAGATCTCTGGAGCAGACCTTGCCCCGCTCCTCATCCGCAGCTTGTCCCACAGCTCCTGCATCAGAAAGAGCTTGTTGCCGGTGGAGCTAAAAGGGGGCAGTCAGCAGCCATGGCTGTCTTGCTGCAGCAGCTCTTATTTCCTTGCAGTGGGTAAGTGCCAGAAGGGGCTGTTTCTCTGCCTTCACAGATGCTCCCTTCAGCCCAGCTTCCTCTTTACTCCATTTCATTAAGGGCCCAGCAAACACAGCTCCAGCTGCTGAAGTCCTTGTTCCAACGTGCTTCATAAACATTGCCATTAAATGAATGGTAGAAAGTGTTTATTCAGGGGGAGGACAGTAGGGCACCTGAAAACACAAGGACACCCCAACTTAATTGGAAGTTGAACAGCGATTGCTGCAGACTGGGCTGTGTGAGGGCAGAAAACCCAAGTGACTTTTTTATGCCCACACTATTCACATAGGCTGGGGAGCGAGGTCTGGCAGCGTCAGCCACTCCGATTGGGCCTTGCCCACCTCTTCACTTAAGTCTCATCTTAAAAGAGAAGTCTCTGAAAAAGACTTACTTTATAAGGAAGCCTTTAAGAGAAGTCTCTAAAAAGATTTCCTTTATGGGGTAAGGAGATGAGGCCTAAGTGCAGAGGTGGGTGGGGGGCAGGCCCCACCAGAGAAGTTGCCAGAGTGGGGCAAGGCCATCCAGAAAGGCTGAGGCAGGGTGTGATGGTGGCTTCAAGACTTCACTCTGCAGCCCAAATGAGTTGTGTGAGGCTAAAAATGTTAACCCACTCAGGGTTTCCACCTCCACACAACCCTGTCTCTGCAATGATGGCTGTTCTTAAGAGCCCTGGGTGCTGGAGCAGAGTGTATTAACAGACAAAACTTATTTGCCAAAAGGGAACCCCTGTGCAATTTTTGGGGGTGTTTGCAGTTGGTACAGAAACAGGCTAATTGCAGCATGACTCACGGGCAGGACACTGCTCTGCTCAGGGAGCTGGCACCAGAGCAGAACCACCAAGGCTGTGTCCCTTTGGGGTGCTGCTACCAACTAATGCAGCTGAGGTCAAAACATGTCTCTTCTTCTTACTCCATACCCTGTTCAGTCTGAATCACCACTTTTGGAAAGAGCTCAAATATAGAACTGCAGGAATTTATTTGTGTCTCCTACTACCTAAATCTTCCAAAGAGGCAGCTGCTGCTTTACCTCCTTAGCAACAGGCAGCCAGTGCCTGCTGGGAATCCCAGCCAGGCAGGACCACAGAAGCTTCTTCCCCAGGTAGGGGCACTGGAGAGCAGGCTGCTTATCCTGTCTCTGTGGAGAAGGTGGGGCTGTGTACATGTCTAGGCTGTCTGGATGAATTTCTGCTATCGCTTGACCAGGGCAGGATGTGCTACAAAGAAAACAGCTTTATTGCCTTCACCCTGCCTCTCTTCGTAGGGCACTCAGCCCTGCAACCAGCCCTTGCTCCAGACTGCTCTCAGGACTGAAGCAAGGAGCATGTCTCCTCTGCCCATTGCCCAGGCTCTGCTGGGTAAATGAGATTTGAGGGGCACCAGCTTCTTTCCAGCAACACTTCCCTGCTAATAACTGTTGGGAAACCAAAACAATACAAATAACCTGGCTTTGGCTGCTAAAAACCAGGTAAAGCAAAGAAGTGAAAAATTGTGATGGAGATTTGGGGGAGCCTTCCCCTCCTCCTCTGCTCTGGCACACAACCAGGGCCTGCCTTGGGCTCCGATCCTACAAGCAACTTTCCCTGGCTGGGAGAGGCAGCCCCAGAAAGCAGCACAAGGGATCAGTTTTAGGGAGTTTTATTTGTTCTTTGCTTACCGGTTTCTCTGACCTCCAGTGCTGGGATCTGCAGTGAAAGTGAGATCTGTACTAAGCAGGATGTAGGCTCCAGAGGGTCACGGCAGAGAGGCAGAGGCACAGAGTCACCGGCCACACAGCACTGGCAACTGAGGTGATTTTTAACATGACTTTAAACTTGGTGATTCACTTTGCCAACACCACCTTCCCTCACTGCCGAGCAAAACCCTTCACACCAGAGCAGCCTCATGTACTGTCCCTGGGGTGAGTCCTGGTTCCCCTCCCCTCCCCTCAAGCAGGTCCAGCTCTCATCCTGCCCTTCTGCTTCAGATCAACTCATTGGTGGATAGCTGAAAAAGATGTGTCCCTGTGTCCTGTCCCCATGCAGATGACTGCGACCGTGGGTCCTGCCCTTGTCTCACTGCTGCATGATGGGACTGATAGTCCTGAGGGCCCACAGGGCACATGGAGGGCTCCTGTGGGCACCAAAGCACATAGATATCCAGGGGCAGGGGGCACCAAAAAGCAGTTGGAAAGCTCTGGGGCACCGAAGAAGCACACCAAGGCCCTTGGGGGCACTGGAAAAGAAACAGAGGGGCTCCAGGCTTATCCAAAACCACCCTGAGGGGCAGTGTTGGAGCAGAAGGACAAACAGAGCAGCGCTGGTTTCCCTTTTGCCTTTCCAGCTAGCTAGGCAACCACAAAAGCAAACCAAGAAGTTGAGTGAGACAGAAGGATTCAGAGCACTGAAAAGCAGATGGAAGGATTTGAGGGGCTGTAGTGGCACCAAAAACCATATGCAGGGAGGGGGGGGTCACCATAAAAGAACAGGAGCTTCTGGGGACACTGGAGGGGCACCAAGACCAAATTAACAGCATGTGTAAGAGACCTGTTTCTTGCTTTTCAGCAGGAGTCCTATGTCTGTCCTTTCACCTCCATGCACTGACATCCAGGTTTCAGAATAATTTCATGGTGCGTAAATATCCCAAGAGAATTTCCTTCTTGTTCGCTCTACGGAAGAAAAACGCTTCAGTTTCCACTCAGATTTTACAATGGCTTGTCAGTGACAAAACATTCCCAAATCCTCTCATTTATCAAATGGCCAATCCTGTTAACAGCTTAAGAAACATAATTACCTGCAATCTCTTCTGCTATTCATTTTATGCCTACACTTCCCTCTCTCTGGCAGCTTACCAGCAGGCAAGTCAAGAGCTGAAGCACGGCTGCAGCCGCGTAGTACTTCAGCAATGCAATTTCCTCTAATCACCTGCACAGTGATCGCAGAGGTTTTGCTCCTCTGTAGCAGCAAGAAGCAGGTGAGTGAGGAAGGCACACGGCCAAAAGCATTGGCTAACATGCCATCAGTTGTGCGTAGGTTTCCAAGCATAGCTACATTTTAAGGGCTGTTCCATCCGTATGGTGGGAACATCATTGATTAGGATCTGCTTTTGGGGCACAAGAAATTGCAGCCAGATTTACTTCTTTGGGAGATACCTGTGAGCAGGTGGGCTCTGAGAGAAGCAGCAAGAGAGGCTGGTACAGGCTTCGTCAGCAAGAAAGCAGGGCTTGAAACATCACCGAGCTGGTGAACTAATGGGGAAATTGGCATCAGCTGGAGACAGTGTGAGCTCCTGATTTATTGCATTGCTAAAACAGGTTGATTTTATTTTAATTCATAGTGCATCTACAGCTTGTGAGAGACTTCATGTTGGCTCATCTGGATCAAATCTCAGGGGGGACTTAGAAGAACAATGTTTTCAGGCTGGAGATCTGCTAGTTTCCTAAACATTGGTTATGTATGGGACAGCTTAAGCTGAAGAAAAACCCCTAGGATCACCATAACTTCCCCTACAGCCTGGGGACTAGAAAATTCCAAGGTCTGTCCTACCCATGCCGACTGCTGAGGAAACTGCCTTTTGTGCTTTAAAATCTTGTACTAGCCTGCTATTGTCATTGTACATTTAGCTGTCCAAGACATACTTCTGTCTACACTCTCTGTTTACACCTGCCTTCAGTTCTGAAGGATTTTTCTTACGCCTGCTCTACTCCTCTTTTCAACCATATCAGCTATTTCTGATCCTTAGTGTTTTGGATAAATGATATACATTTCTTCTGACACTTTCCTGTGTTATTTTAAGCAGTTTTTTGTGCTGCTTGCCAACATTTTATCCTTACAGTTCTTTGAATTTTGTATTAAAAAACCCTATGAACAAACTGTATACAAATCAGAAGGTCTTATTTTAAAGTCAGACATCATCTGAGGGGATTTGGGGCTTTTTGATCCTGCTAAGATAGTGAATTCAAGTATATTTTGGTCACTATTATAGAATAACCCTTTTTTAGTAGTAGTTTGAACCTCAAATGCCAAATTTGTCCAGAATGGCCTAAAAAACTGCTTTTCCCTTTGAAAATAGTTTACTTCACTTCTCAAAATTCAGTCACTTAAAGTGACAGAATTTTGGTATGGCCCAAACACCACCCAGACCCAGGTTCCAAAGAGCTTTGGTGGCTCTGGGCTACCTGCCTGGAGCTGTGTGCTGCTTGGGAACAGTAAGGAGTTGGATAAGAAACTATCTGAGTCTTGAGGATGGACTGAAGCAAGCTTGCTTGTTGTGTTTAACAAGATATAATATATACATAGGGAAATTAAGAACTGCAAATGAATAAACTGTACCTAAAGAAAGTGAAAACTGCCCCAATAAAAAAGTAGGACAGCTGTGCTTTTATACAAAAACTTGCTATTTCTTTTATGACATTTATTTCAAATCATGCAAACCCTTCAGAGCAGCTCTAATGCCCAGTGGAGTTTTCCAGCCTAAATGTCTTGTCGTCAGTATGAGAAACAAAGATAACGTAATTTGAATGCTGGATGCAACGACATAGGCTGCTCTTGAGGCTGATTCTCCCTGCTCCAAATGGGAACGATGGCTCCAAACAGACTCTCCAGAACAGACTGAAAAGCAGACATCTCATTTGTGAGGAAATGGCCAATATCTCAGCTTCCCCCCATCCCATTTGTTTCTCCTGGGAAAGAAAATACAAAACAGTTGCATAAAGACACTGCTATTTCAAAGCAAATTTTAAAACATTTCTGATTTGCAAATGGCATTTCAGCATTTTCATGAGAATAAAATGCTACGATGATGCTGTGTTAAATATTTCATTTCAGCTCCCTGAACAAACTTAAAATCTTATTATAAGTCGTTCTGACATAAAAGTGTGCTTCTCTGTGGTGCCCATAGCTTAGACATCTTCAGCTTCAAGTGCAGCTGCAGGAGCCCTCCCTGCTTGTGGCTGATCAAAGGCAAACCACGCTGCCACCTGTGAGCTGCCGCTCATCCCCGGCACCCAGCCCAGGAGAAAAAATGGATCCTGAACCTCCCGAGTACTTCTTCCTTAGGGGCGATGAGGTCTATGAAAAATACACATTGTTGTCATAACCCTACTGTGAAAAGGTTGAGCGAATTTAGCAAACAGAAATACTTTGCCTTGATTCAAATCGTGCTGAAACAAAACATCAGCCAGCACTGGCTGCTCAATTAAACAGTGTGTCATGCAGCCTTTGGAGAGGAAAATGCTGAAAAAAGGATTTCAGGAATCATACCTATTGTGCGGAGAAAACGTGTCATGAGAAATTTTGCAAACCTCCCTGCAATTCCCATGCACTGCTATTCCCCAGCATGCAACATGTGCATTGCCCTGAAATTTGGAGGATGGCTTATGGCTGCGTGTGACTGTGCTGTGACAACTACCAGAACATACGTGGGGCTGTAGGAGCCGGATGCATTTTAGTTAATTACATGTGTAGCCCTGATGTGGGAGCAAGGAGCTGTTGTTCCCCTCCTGGAGGACTGAGCACATCTTTTTTGGGAGATGCTGGCTCTCCTTTTCCTCAGTGTGGGCATTTAACCCCAAAATACCTATTGCCACCCTGCTAAGTGGAGCGGTGCTGCTTTACCTGTCAGTGCCAGCACTTCACTGTGGGAACTGGTCCATCGCATCCCACTGTTGCAACTGAAACAGCGATGCTGGCTGTGCACCGGGACCCCCGGCTTCTCATCTTTATTCTCTTGCTGCTTGTGGTTAAGCGCCAGACTAATTTTGCTGGGCTGAGATCTGCGATTACACCATGGTGGCGGCTCTCCCAGAGTCTCTGAGGACCTGTTTTGGGACTCTGAGCGTCCTGACTCCATCACCTGACTTGTGTGAGCCCACGCCTCTGCTCAATGAAACGCTTGGATACTTCTTGTGGTGTCTCTGCCCTTGATAACACCTTGATCCGTGGGGTGAGCATAGGGCTGAGCCTGCAGAAGCCCAAGTCATGGCTGTGTGTGTCTCAGAGCAGGACACATTGTAGGACATGTTATAGGTATAGGAGAGGACAGAGTTACTTGCTGTCTCACCACACGGCTCCAACCAGCCACCAAATGGCCTTAAAGATGCTCCTGTAAGCACTAGCATGTTTTGCATCTCTGTCGTTCTTGCTGAGCAGCTTTGATGGCTCTTGATGTGTGCAAGTGAGGCCCCATCCAGCACATAGGGAGGGTACAAGCAAGTGGAAGTCAGGGCTTGTGTTTGCCACTGATAAATGTATTAGTCTTTAAAGCAGAATTTAAACTACAACCCTTTTTCAGGCACCTCAGCACTGTTATTTTGCAGGCCTTGTAAGGGAATGTGATTTTGCCTTTTAACTGGAGTGTATCTTATGCTAAGCAGTGAGATTAAGCATAGGGATCCAAAAGAAGTTGCTGAATGGCAGAATTGCCTTTATAAATAACATTAATAATTTATCCGATCCAGGGGTTTTTGGGGTAAATGAAATACCTGCCTCTGTATAAAGCCCACTGAATAGGAACACATCTCTGCTTTTATGAGGCTTGGATTAAAGAAGGGAAATGCTAAGGGGCTTATCTTCGCTTCAATTTGCAGCCCTTCCGGCTAATGGCAAACTCATTTAAGAAGCTCCTGTGTTTGTGCCAACTCTGCCTTTATTCTCAGTGCCGGAGCTTGGCTGCATTTCTTGTCGCAGCACTGGAGAGAGAAGAGAGGAAGCTGTTTGTTTTTTTGACCTCAGATTACCAGACAAAAGCAAGGGAGAATAATTTTCCTTGGAGTCCTCCTTATTAAGAGTTGCTTAAAGTGTCTGCATGGTGTGGCTGCTGAGAAACTGGCGGTCCAGGGACCCCACGTGTGAAAGAGGACAGGGCTGGTGGCTGAACGGGGGTGAGTCGAAAGAGCATCTGTCATCTTTCTTCTGGGTTGCCTGCCTCCTCCTGCATGGACAGTCATGAAATGGCAAAATTCATCCTCCGCAAATCCCATGAGCTGTCACTTCTCAGCTCTTCTTTTATGCTGGTAAAAATCAATTGCTTCAAAGTTCACTGAAGGTGAAGGCAGCATTTGCTTTCCATTCAGAGCTAAGCGGGCCATCTTTGAGAGCAAGCACTCTCAAAAGGGAGAATAGCAAAAATCAGCAGAAAAATTCTCTGAATAATTTGGACTAGGAAAAGAAAAAGCAATTTGCTCCCAGTTATTCCACAGACAAAAGTATGAATAAAAAAGAAAAATCATGGGCTATTTACCCTGCCTGGACTGTTTGCATGAGTTTTATGCTATTCCATTGCTCACCAACCCCCAAAGACCTTGTCACTGTATCCTCAAGGCACTTAAAGAAAGCATGGGTTTTTTTTTTGCATGCTGGATCAGCGGAGACCAAAAGCAGAGAAAACAAAAGGGGTCCTAAATCTGAACCATGCTGATGCTTGTGTGTGCGTTGACCTGGATCAGAGACCCTGACTTTGCCTGGCCAACTCTACCAGAACAGAAATTTTGTCCAAAATAGTATTACAAGCTCTGGTGCTTTGCATTCAGATAGTGAGGCTGTGGCAAAGGCACAGTGGGTATTTACAATCTGCTTTAGAAAAACCTGATACATGTCGTTAGCTATTCTGATGAAAGTTGGTTTATGTTGCCCGCATCTGCTGCTTTAGGTGGTCCAGCCAGACGGCTGGCACTGCTCAAAATGCCAAAGACTGTGCTGCTGCAATGAGGAGAGGAAAAAGAAAGAAGGTTGAAGACCTCATAAGCTTTATCAAAAACCACCAAAAAGTCAGGAGATTTGGGGATTATGCTGTGTAATTACATTACCTTAAGAAAAAAGTTTACTGAAAATTTCCTGTTTTGTGTTGCCAGAGCTTTTCAGTCATTAGTAACACATAACTTCTCATTGTCTTTTCCGGAGGCACAGATGGGCTAATTTTCAGCTACCTGATAATTGTACATTGTTTGAAACAGTATCAAAAGCTTCTGTTCCTGCATTCCTCCAGCAGCCCTTCTTACAGCTCACAAAGTCCCTTGATTGGGGCTTGCAAGGGTCCCATCCATCAGTCTGTCGGTCCATATGGAGGGCTGGGAGTGGAGTGGCAAAGCCTTCACACTCACATGCAGGCTTCATAGGCTGCTTGTATAGATTTGCACCATTTCCAAACTGGGTGGAGTGACTGAAGCTCCACCAAAAGCATGTTGTCGGCTCAATGCCAGTATCCAAGGTTAATATGGGATAATGCTGCACCAAAATGTTTCTACTTAAATACGCATGGGGATGCTGATGTCATGGGGAAATTAAGGATAAACCAACACAAAATGCTAGAAATCAGCATAACAAAGATTTAGTCTGAATTTTCCTTGGACAAGGAGTTGTTCTTGGGCAAAGCTGTGGACTGCCAAAGTGGAGAAAGGCAGCCCATCAGCTCTGTGGAGATGAAGGTTGACAGCCCCTCCTCTAGAGCCATAGCGGAGGCTGGAGAAACCTCCTCCTCCCTTGATCCCTCCTCTTCAGGAGTGGTTACTCTGCCAGCTGAGCTCTGATTGTTTTTAGAAGGTGCTTTCTCAGCTGGTTCAAGGCTGTCCAGTGGGAAAATGCAAAAGACCTCATTCATGTTTTCTGCTTCCCCATCATCATGCATGCCTGTTGCCTTATCAAAAAATGAAATTAAATTGGGTTGACATGACTGGTCCTTGACAAACCCATGTTCTTTGATTTTATTCATAATTTCACATCTTACAAGTTGATCATTTTAAGACTTTCTTCCAGCCTCTTTCAGGGAATTGAGATTAAGATGATTATTCAAATTATTATTTTTTTTAAAGTATCCTCGTTAAAGAGAGGTGCTTCTCTCATCTCCAGGGACATCTCCGCCTTCATAAATTTTGAAGATAACCACCAAGGGTTCAATGTTCTTGGGTGTGTTTCATCAGATCCTCTCATTTTGAATACATTTGACATATCCAAATGGCTTTAAACTTCTTTCCTTGTGCTGGCCTTCTCCACATTTCCCTTCAAAGCCTGTTTCGTTAAGTTTCATTCACAATTAATCTTTTTATAAAGACTGAAATGAGACGTGGCAAATTCCTGCTTTGAACGCTCAGTCCGTTCTCCTTCCCCAGACACGTACTCCCCTACACATCTTGCTGTTCTCATTTTACATCTAATTTATTTGCAGACCCTTGCTTGTTGCTTCCAAAACCATACGCATGCAGACTTAGCCACTCTCATGCTGTGAACCTGTATTATTCCTCTATTTTTCCCCCAGGCACGTGCCTGTTTCAACTTCCCATACGATTTTTTCCAGCTTCCAGACCCTGCTGCCGCCGTAATGCCATCTAATTATGCTTCTTATCTGCTTTCACAGGGGAGCAGTTTGCTGTTGTGCACCATTTTTGGTCTCTTCTGGGAACTGCCAGTTCTCATATGTTTCCTTACCACGTATTTCCATCCAAGAGAGCTTATCCATTGCTTCCCTGATCTCTGTCAGGTGCTCATTATTTTGTTATTTCTATTCTTCCATCTTACTGTGCTGGTGGGAAGAGATACTCAGGTTATACGTAGCTTCTCCTATTCCCAAATATCTTGGGACGTAAGTTAAGGACTAGCCTGGTAATGCTGCAAAACTGAAGGGGAGGATCACTGAAAGCTCCTAAAATCCTCATGGAGGGGGTCCCAAGTGGATCTGACTGGGCATCGCTGCAGAGGGGGTGTTGCTTGGAGAAAAAGATCCAGTATTGGCCGTTTGGTCCATGTCTAACAGTACGTGGGAAGTGGGGCTCTGCAGCAGGATCCTCCCAGGCTCATGGAGTTGTTTCTGATGTTCTCCATACATATGGCATTGGCATGACAAACAAGCTCTGCTCAAGCCTTGACTCTTCAGGTGGCATCTGTATCCTCATCTCAAGAGGACCAAAGTGTTACCCACATCCGTAGCCCTGTTTCTGGGCACATTCGACTGAAGCCTCTGTGCAGCAGCACCACTTACATACCTGACATTTACCATGCTGGCCTGAAAGCCTTCTTGTTTCTCCCATGGCCACTTGGAGTCAAGTGCCACTGGAAATGTGGCTCCTGCAGGGAGGAATTTCAGGTGCCCTCAGTTCAGATCCTAGACATTTCTGAGTGTAATTTTATTTCGGGTTTAACGAATGCTCTTCCGCTCACTTGCTTGCCTTGAGTAATGAAGCAGCAAGATAAAAGACAGGGCCACAGAAGGTTGTTAAAAAATTACTTGCAAATTAACGTGAGGACAAGGTGTATGAGTTAATATCATATAAAGACCCTTGAAATCAGCATACATGCATGCACCCTCCGAGCACTGACATTCGCAGGCAGAACTACACTGGTAAACCGAGCCCAAGGGGCTTGATTAACAGGAAATTTTCAGAATGCCAATTAGAGCAAAGTTTACTGAACAAATTGTTTGCACTTGTACCCTAGAACCATCATGAATTTTAATTCAGCATGGATTTATGTGGCTGAAACAATAATTAAAGATACATGAACGCCTCACATTCAGGAGACTGCCTCACAGCTACGCCGTTGTTTTGGGTGGGGAATGGGGTGAAAAGCTTATTTGGGCAGGGTCTGCTCTCGCTTGGGAGGACATGGGATGCAGGAGGCTTTTCCCCATGGAGATATAAGCAGTTTACCAAGTACTGAGCTCACCGATTTGTGCAGTGTTTAGTCTTTGAATTCTTTTTAATCTTTTTTTTTTTTCATTTATGTAATCTGACAAAGAATGATCCATGGGGTGTTTTCTCAATAAATGCCGGCTTGTCTTTTCCTCCCTTCCACTTTTGGTGGCTGCAAGGTATTAAATCAGCTCTTTGGGTCCCCCAAGATCCTTGCCCTATACTCCTTCTGCAGCCTGGGAGGGGACATGGGGATCCCCTCTCCCCTTATTCCCGCTCCTCATTAGCCAGTCCCAGGTTTGGATGTGGGGGAAAAGCCTTGCATGCCACCACAACACAGGGAGCAGCTTTGCTGGAGGAGAAAGTGGTGCTACCACGTGGCATCAGCGAAAAGTCACAATCAAGCAGTGTGATGTATATGTATGCCTTCATTTGAATTCTTCTTTCCCTCTCCTCATGCTGGTAAATAAGTTACACGTATTTTTAGAAGAAGTTATTTTCTGTTACTGCACTTTTAAATGTCAAGCTCCTGGAGAGGAGGCTTCAAGATAGTTTAAGGTCAGTCAGGCTTCAAGGAAGAAATTTGCAGGTGGGGAAGAAAAGCCACTGTTGGGCTATGGTCCAGCCTAAACCTGGGCTGTGATCTAAATGACAGGCAAGCACGAGCATCCTGCGCAAGCGCAGCACCCAGGGGCATTGCCCTCTTTGTACGTCAGCAAATGCCCTCAGTTAGGGAATAGCTAAAAACTTTGACAAAAACCCCCAGTGGCTGAAAATGATCTGGCCTGTTAGTTCAGGAATACTGATGAATAATGCATACATCCAAAGGTTGGTTTACAAATGATTACTTAACCTTAAGAGAGGTTATCCTCATTGGCAACATCAGTTGTCCTAAACAGCTTAATCATGTCTGCACAGAATAGCATATTTGAAACACAATTATTTGAGAAAGAATATTGAGGAATCATGGGGCAAGTGCTGGACGCCTGCACTGCTCACTGCAGAGACAGGCAAACACCAGGTGCAGGGGGCTGCAACCAGGCCTCCAGGCTTTGCTGTGCCACGGGTGGTGTAAGACAGGCTCAAGCATCGCTTACTGGAGCCAGACGCCTGCTCATGTGCATGCTAGGGTATGGCTGGGAATTTGCTACGGTAAACAGTTCAGGCATTTGTTTTCCTGCTTTGATGTGAGAGTGTGGCTCTCCTGCCAGAGAGATCTGCTCCCGGTGCCTCCTGCTGTGACTAATGGCTGCTGCGCTCAGTGGGGATAATGCCTGGGCAAACAGGTCTTTAGTCCAAGGGTTTTTTTGCATTTGTTATCAGCGATTTTTTATCTGCGTCTGTTAATAGAGTGCTCCTAAAAAGCACTTCCACTGTCTGGAGTAATTTCTGGCTGATACCTGGATGCCTCCAGCGAGCAGCGTCTTTGCTAGAGCTTGCTCATCTTCAGCAGGGACATGAGCAGCTGCTGCTACTAGGGATGGATGTGGGGTGGTCCCCCCCTCCAGGGAGCGCTTAACACCTCTGCCCCCTGATTCAGGATTCAAGAGAGCGGCCCAACTCCAGGCAGAGTCACTTATGTTGATAATTTTTTAGTTTTAATATAAATGGGTTTTAAAATAAATGGGTTTGTTTTATTTTGGCAGAGGCGTGTTTGGCTGAAGGCTGGTTCCCATCAATACCTCTCGCAGGACAAATGTCAGTGTGTGGAAACCTTGTCTACATCAGAAGAAGGTTGCTGTTCCTCCAGCACCGCCTTCTTCCTACCCACTCCTTCCCCTCCAAGAAAAGCAGGACACAGAGCTCACCAGGGTCTTCTTGTATGAAGAACAATTTACCTCTCTCCCCTGATGAAGCTCCTACATTGGATGCAGCTAAGTTGGTTTCTTAGCTTTTTTTTATCCATAAAGTGGTAAAGCAGAACACATTCAGACCTGTGTACACCATGTCCTGAAATGCGTAAGGTTTCTGAAGTGTTGTTCCATCTCAACTTAAGAGTTTCTGAGAGTAGAAGGATCACTCCCAGTGCAGAAAGAGAGAATCCGGGGGAAAAAAAAAAAAAAAAAAAAAAAAAAAAAACCACCACCAAGAATACACATCCTAAGCAGTTGGTTTTTGCTTTGTCAAGGAGGGCCAAACCCCAGAAGGGCAGACGGGTGTCTGAAGTAGCACTTTGGAGGGGTGTGAAGACCTAAACTGAGTTCAGTGACCCACAGAAACATCTACTGGCCTGGATGCCTTTAGGGGACTGGATACTGAGGATCCCCATGCTCATGGGTTCAATGGAGAAATGATGGGGAGCCCATGCAAAGCTTGGTGGCACCACTAAGTTGGTGAGCCACCAAGTTTTTCCCACCTGTCTGCTCATCTCCCACGTCTCCTGGCTGCCACAGCCATGCAAAATCACTCCCAACCTGCTGAAAACAGGAGCAGTAGGGTGATGGAGACTCTGAGAGATGCCAGAGGAACAGCACCCACCACTCTGCCTGGTGCTTCTGCAACTCAGGCATCTCCTGGGGCTACAGCTTTAATACATGTTTATGCATTTTTATGGGTTATTTTAGAAGCATGAAAATGATTTACAACATTTTGTATTACATTTTTTTCATCCTTTAAAATTAAAATAAATCTTTTCCCTGCTTTGCCCAATTTTAAGGCATCTCTTTTGTTCAGCTCTTGCAGAAAAATATGGATGGAAGAAACTCTTAAAATCCCCAACCACTGGAAACAAAATTGGTGTTTTTCCAAGTTAAGTACTATAACAGAGTGAACATACATGTTTAATTTGAAAATGTTGATTCCAAATGGATTTAAAAAAAAACCACCAAAACAAAAAACAACAACCTTCCCCTAAGCAAGTCAATATTTGTAATCAAATTGAAATTTCCTTTGGGAATTATTTATTTTCATGAGGTCTAATTTTTTTGCAAGGGGAAGTTCTATGCAAGAAGGTTTTAAGTTGCTTTAAACCAGCTTTAGGATTCTGGGTGATGGGAGGGGGCTGGGAAATCCCACTCAGGCTGCAGCCCATTTGCCTTTGATGAGGGTGATCTAATGAAGGAGTTTAAATTGACTTTCCTCTTTGAAGAGGGTAAAGAGTGAGCAGAAAGGAAGGGGAGAAATTGGAAAGGAGGAGGCATTTAACACCAATTATCCTTCCCTTCCCTTCCTGCCTTACTTTTCTTGAAAACACAGCAGCACTGCATGGGATTCACCTCTGGCAATGTTAGACATCAAAGTGAGACATCCAAGCTGGCTATTTTTGGCTTCCTACACAGCCAGAGGGGACGCACTGGGGTGTGTGCACTTTAGGGTGGTATGTAGTTCACCTACCCTTATCTGACATCTACTGCAAGTTAAGATGAGTTGTGCCATTGACTTCATCTGCCTCAAACAGAAAGGAGCTCATGGTGACAGGTCCACGTCCATCATAGCCCGGTGAATCCTGTCTGCACTGTGTGACCTGCTGTTGGTTCACTGGTGGAGCAGGAGCATTCCTGGGGGTACTGCACGGGTAACAAAATGCAGCCTCCAAGCAGGAACAGGCACCTTATACTGCTGTTAGTGCATTAACAGGGCTCCAAGCCAGCTCTCCAAACCTCAAGAGAAGATGACACGTGGGTCTTCCAGCACCTATAGGGAAGCCCTTCAGAGAAAATTGTGATAGCTCAACCTAAAGATGATTTTCTTACATGATATGTGTCCATTTTAGAGCAACAGTTGAGGTTAATGATGTGCATAATTTACATTATTATGCCTTTTATTTTTGTATTATGAGAAATTGCCTACCTTCATGTTTCTTTTTATAATGATGCGCTGGGAACACAATATAGTGGTAGGAAAACAATATAGTGGTAGGAAAATGACAATATAGTGCTGCACTGTCAGTCTCAAACACAGAACCAGCACACCCATGCTACATTCACAGATGCACAGCACCGTGTCAGATTATTAGCTCCAAGGCAACTGCCAACATACAGTTTTATTGGAAATGAAAACAAGGTAATTCAAGATTTATTTTCTCTCTAAGAAAGTGCCAAGAGGCAGGAGCCAGCCCCCAGCATCTCCTGTAAAACACACGACACATGGTAACCTGCTGCTCCTCAGCCTGCACCTGTGGACTGGGGATTTTTGAGTGACCTCTTCAAAAGAAGGAGAATTTTCCTCCTTGTCCCCACTGTACCCTAAAGGGAATAATGGAGATTGACTGACTCCGGTTTCACTCTGCCCAGAGGGAGATAAGCACATCTATGCTGTCATGGCTTCAGGCACGGCTCCTGGGGGATCTCAGGTGGCTCCTAATCACATATCCTCAAAGCTTCAGAAACATACCCTGATTACTTTCCAACTCAAAGTATTCCTTGCCTTCAGAATGTTGCTGTCTTAGTCCCTTTTCTAATGGATTAGGGGGAACTGGTCACCAAACAAAAAGCCTTATTAACAGTTATCTACCACGCCCCGATTTTGTTGCTCTGCCCAAATACAATACATGCCTGAGTGCTGATACAGGCACATACTGTAGCCAGAGAAGGGCCCTGCTGAAAACATCTAGGAACTGGGAGGAAAATTGTCAGAATAATTGGGGTGATTAATTTAGATTTGTTGAAGACCATTTAAAAAAAATGCCCTAACTACTTTCAAAAAAGCCACGCTGATTAAAAAAAGCAATGAAAATGCACTTTGATTAGATGAAAGGTGAAAGGAGGAATAAAAACAAATAAAACAACCTATATAATAAATGGGATAAGAGCAAGCTGACAGCAGCAATCATCAGTCAGAAAGCAAGGGATGCAAACAATGCCTGACAATAACCTGTGTTGTGAAAGGAGCCTTAGTGGAGACGGAGAGGCAGTTCCTAGTCCAGGTGTTTGGGTTCACAGTTATGTTGGCAGTTCTGCAAAGAGGGAGCATGTCAGGGCCACTCCGGAGCAGTCTGTGTTGGTAGAGGCTTCCTGTTATGATTTGGACAATACTGAACTGTTTATGAAATATGCTTGCCTCCCCCCATATACTTTTTTTTTTTTTAAATCTGAAAACCAAAATTTTGAAACCTAATTCTTTAAAAGAAAATGCAAAACCACTTCTGTTCTTAGCTTCTGATCAATCTTTTTTAGCTCTGTTATCACTCTTTGGGACACAGAAACAAGATTTTGTAGGGTTTTCCTGTCTTCCAGAGGACTGACATCACTGGCAGGACCCAAAACCTGATGCATTCAGCACGCTCAGGTTGGACTTACTACCACAGACAGTTGGTTTGGAACAAGTCTGGCATTTCCCAGGGCAGGAAACACATGCTGTGCACGTGCAAGCCCATTGCGGGTGCTGGAAGGCATCCATGCACCAATGCTGAAAACTCCTAACCCTGATCCCTCTTCCAGGTGCCTGAGAACTTTGGTCACCATACATGCACAGATCAGCCAGGTACCATGGAAGGCAGCCATAGGATAGATTGCTGCTGAGAGGTCTGCGCACAAAATGTTTTTTTTCCGGCACATTTCAAATAGTTTTGCTCCATCTGAGGCTTGGATCCAGGTTCTCCAGCCTGGAAGCCAGAGATGCTAGGAAAGGCTCGATGTCAGAGCCCCCACTCAGAGGTGGGGGCTTGGGATCTTCTGTTTGCCAGCCTTGGGGCAGAGTGGTGGTAAAGATTCCCCACCCTGCCCCCTGTACACCCAGGCACTCGGGAATCATTTGGCTGCTGCTGCCATTGGCACAGAAACTGAGAAGACATTTACTTCCAGGAGCAGATGCAAACACAGGGAACTGCCAATTGGCCAAAATCAAATAAAACATGACCTCTCATGAACTGGAGCCTTAATACTTTCAAACAACCCTGTACTCAATATTGGCAATGTAATAGTTTACCTTTGAGACATGAGGGCTGAAGGAGAAATGAAACCTGAAGCTCCCGGAGATGTTTCATTACCGTCGTTTCTATTATTGATAACAAGCCAGCAAACCCCCATGAGGTCCCTGAGCCAGGCTCTAGGAGAGCCTGCCTGCACCTTTTCCCCAAGGAAAAGCACAAAATCTGAGAGCTGGGTTTTATTAGAGCGCCTGAACCTCTTCAATTACAGAAAATACAGAATGAGACAGAATAGAAATATTCTCCCCTGGTGGGTAAGTCCTTTCTTTCAGGTTTGTATTCAATCCTGCAGCCCCCCAGCCACTCCCTGGGTAACCACACACCCACACAGCCTTGCTGGCCCCCAGAAAAAGCCCCTTTCTTTCCTTTGAAGAGGGAAGAGACCTACTGGGAACAAACCCTACGTTAGAAATAATGGGAACCCTTTAGGGAACAAAAATACCTGAGATTGATTGTAAACACAAGGGAAAAAAATGAAAGCTTATTTGCAATACACAACCCTCCTAATCAAATTAATACCTCAGACCATATTCCTGTCCAGAAGTAGCATAAATATCTCAACAACTCATTACCTCATTAGCTGGATCACTCCAAACTTTTTGGAACTAGTCTGAAGAACAGGTGAATCCATTAAAAATTTGATTTCTTTTATTTCCCTGTAGTTGCCTCTAACTTCAGTCTCTTTACTGTTAAACTTTGGCTAGAGTAAATTCATCCTTTTATCTTATTTTTTTTTCCCCCCAGCAAGGTGTTTCCTACATTTTTAAGATATGTCCCTCTTATTGCCCTCAAGTGTCCTGGAGTCACCAAGGCAGAAGACCCAGCTGCAGTTCCTGGGTATGGGTCTATAAACCTCTTTCTGGCTCTACCCCAGGACAAAACAGGCCACTGCCAGAAGTTAAAGGCAGGCAGAATTTCCCTGGCTACACCTGCACCCCAGACCTATGGTCTGTGGGGTGCTGCAGGCTACACTGGACTAAAGCTCCATCTGCCAAAATCTGAGCCTCTGGGGACAGCTTATCTTGCCATGAGTTTTATCCAGAGCCACTGCAGAAGCTGCGGTTCCCCTTCCCACTTCCACGTCCTAAGATCAAACTCATTTGGGTACTTAAACAAACAGCCTGGTCATGCAAACGGGAACCACACTTGGAGGCAATTTGGGCTGCATCATGCACTTTTCATTTCCCAAAAGTTTGAAGGCAGGGGAACCAACAGTCTGTGCCAATCACCGCTGCTATACCACTTACAAACCTTTCAGTAACTCACTTTTCAAAGCATTTAGACACTTGTAACCTGCTGCTTAAGAGCAACAGGGACACTGTATGAGATTGGACATGGCAGTAGCATATGGGGAGCCATATGCTCTACCAGGAGAGGAGCATATGGTGATTATCAGAGGGGCCGACTCTGGGCAGACATGTCTGGGGCCATGGCTGAGGCTGCTGGAGATGTGGGCCCTGTTCCCACCACTACAAACCATGGCTCAGCACAACCCTTCTCATCCGCAAGGGCCAGCAACGCCCTTACCTCTTTTAGGGGAAGGAGATGAAATCCACATACAGCCCATCCTTTGCGCATAAGATACCCTAAATTTCCAGCCATAAGGGAAGACCAAACAGTCCAGCCTTTTCCTTGCTCCATGAAAAAACACTTTGCATCCTTGTAACAGGAGCAGTGCTGCTGTACCAGCACTAGGCAACAGTACCCAGGGCACCTATCCCAAACATCCCCAAACTGCCATGACATCCCCAAAACATATAGCCAGGGCCAGGTGTAAAATGCGTGTCCCTGCTGTGATTTGACTCCCTGACTGCAATAAATGTATTTAATGACCAAGAATAATTTTCTGCATGGTGCGTCACTCAGTAAAGCTGTCACATAGGCAGGCCAGGATGGTTAGTTGAAGTTGTAGCAGGTAGGTTTAGGATGTAGTGGCATGGTACATTTTTTTTTCCCCAGCCACCAAGATAGTTGGGGAAGTCCCTCACCCCCTTCACTGCTCCTCTGGCAGCATGTGTCTATGTCTGTGGGTCTGTGCTGTGAACTGCATCACTGGCACAGCTGGAGTTAATGTTGACTTGTGGAAGCAGGAATGAAGATTGTGTTCATATATATATACATACACATATAAAATTATATCTTTTTAAACCCAGGAAATCCTCATCACCTCCCTTGGGCTCAGTTCCCCGCTGCTGATGTGGCCCAGTTGGTAGGGCTGCAGGATGCAGTGCAAGGACAGGAACTGGGAAAGCAGCAGCGCTGGGGTTCACAGCAGAGGGAAGCACTCTCTGCAGCAGCACCCTGCACACCGAGCGATTCACAGAGATGAGTTTCTGCTAACCGTTAGGCTCCTCCGGTCAACATCCAGCCTGCGAGTCCCCCCCACAGCACAGTAGGGATAAAAACCCCTGTGCATATAACCGTTCCCTCGCAGCCTGCCCTCCTGGGCGCGACAGCCACCGAGGTGCCAAGTCCTCGCGCACATCCAGCCCCACGCAGCCGCGTCAAGCCCTGCCCCGTGTGGCTGCTCAGCAACAGAGCAGCTGACACGCCAAGGGCTGCCATCGTGAGTGGAGCCTGTAATCCCCCCAGTCCAGAGATGCCCTTCCTGCTGGGCATGCAAGAGCCCATGGGGGACTATACAGGGCCTTAACTGCATTTTCTGTACTGGTTTTAGCTGAGGAGCTGAAGGAACCCATCCAGGAGCTGCCCAATGGCACTACAGGAGACATGTAGCAGGACTTCAAATTCCCTGGGGCTGGAGGGGTGCATGTGCTGCACCCACCTCCCCCTGCTTACTTTAGCATCCTGCTGTCACCAGCAAGCTGAGTACCTCTCCAGTGCCCAGAAAAGGGAAACAGCTGATGGCATCTCCCCAAAACCTGGCATTACTCCTCTCTTTGCCCAGCAGGAAGGCAGCAATGCCACAGGCTGGGACAGCACAGCTCCTCCAGCTGCTTCTTGCCAACAAGTCCCAGCTCCTGCAGCCCCCTCAAATCTACATGCGTGGAAAAACCTGTGAAATGACAGAGAACTCTTTTATTCCTGCCATAATTAGTCCTTTAGGAATTCAATTAACAAACTCCCCGCTGCAGCTATCAACCCATCATCAATTAGGCAAACAGGCATACAAGCCAGGCCAGGTCCTTACAAGTACAATATAAATATTTCAGCATATCCAAGGGGAGCCTGTCCTTTCACACCCCTTGCACCTTACTTTAAAATATTGCCCCACTGGTGGGAATTTAAGGGCTCTGTTGATGACCAGAAGTACCTGTGCCCCACCCCACTCACCCTTCCCAGCTGGAGAGCATCTACTCTGCCCAAGCAGTGCCAGGGAAAAGCCTCGTCCCTGGTATGACCACAGCATCACAGGGCTGAACCTGGTCTGGCAGGATTGGTGCCATGCAAGGCGTGAATATGCAGTCAGCTCTGCTGCCCGTGTGTGCTAGCGTGGTGCTAGGCACGTAGGCAGGCATCAAGTGTGATCCAAGTGGTGTTGCCTTGCCTGTCTCTGGGGTGTGTGATAGGGCTAAGATATGCACCGGTAATGGTGAATAACAACCATTGCTGCAGAGGCTAGATAGGTTCTTATTTTTATGGATTTGTGGCTTTTTCTACAAGCTTGGCCAGGCTGGAAATGGAGAAGCTGATGTTTTCTGAGCTGTTCTCCTGGGCTTCTGGAAGCGGGGAGATGAGAGCTCAATTCAGTCCACCTGTTTTCAAATACCAGTGGAGCAGGGTTTAAAATAGGACTTTAGCTTGGGGAAGATTTCATGTATGCCTCCCTTCAGGGACAACTTTGGGGCCAGGGATGTGGGATGATCGATACCTGGAGGGACACTGG
>VZTL01064928.1:0-15123 GCA_013400535.1 Scopus umbretta
TATTTGTAAGACTTGTAGTGTAATAAAGGGTATCCACCTGTTGAGATTTCATCTGAGTTGAGAGCTACATCTAATAATGATGGGGCACAACTTTCAGACAGAATGTTAGCAATGGGTGTCAATGCATGCTTTTAAATGCATGCAACCTGGATGGGATAGGTCTGCTCAGAAAATAAGGATGTCTTTTCAAATAATATTTTTGGTACTAGGGTAGTTGACATCCTGCTTTATCCTTGGGAGAAGGACATCCTGTGTAATTATGGGCTGGAAAAAGGCTGTGCAGCTACATACATATATAATCACAAATCCCTGGAGCATTGCTATTAATAGCAAAAGAAAGATGCCTTATTTACATTTGCTTTTCAGCTCGTGTGTCACTCAGTAAGTTTATGGCCTGAAATTATAAAAACAAGTGAAAAGAGGAGGGAGATAAAGGCTGGAAGAGCCAACTGAATTTTTATTGAATTACATGGCTAGGTCTGGACCTTATTCCATTCCTCCTATTTAGCATCGTTTGAATATTTTAATGTTTTAATGTTTTAAGTCTTGGAATAAGTGTATTCTGGTTTTGTTTATTATAGATTAGCTTTGACTTGTATGTTTTTTGTATATCCAGTTTCTCTGTGTTGCAAAGTGTATGGAAAGTCTTAAAATGGTAATATCTCAACTTGTTCTTTTATGCAGATTTCTTGGTTAGAGTTACCACTTGAGTTAATGTTCATTTTTTCTCTTCCTTCAATGATATGATACACTAGGTATATAGCAAAAGATCATGCAGTTGTTCTTCCAGATATTATCCTCTTCATCAGACAGCTTCTCTGAAGAATGATAGATGCTCCCAGGAGCTATCTGTTATCTCTTACGGTCTGTAGTTCCTAGTTAAACTGAAAGTGCTGTTGAACAACAGTCCTTGAGAGCACTTGTACACTATATACTAGTTCCTCAGCATACTGAGTCTGCCCATCCATCATGTCCCACAGTGATAACTAAAGAAAATTGCTAACAGCTGCTGGTCAGGATTAAAGTAAAATGGATCTTTCTCTTCCTGTTTCGTTCTTCTAGTTGCAGATACATACACAGTATGTGCCTAGCAGTATCTAAATGATATGCTGCTGTGACTCAAAATTAGATGGACTGAAATAAAGGAATCTTCCTACTTTTAACTACTGTTTTCTTAGGTGAGGAATACTGTTTGTAAGAAGTTTGTAAGCACTGAATGAATGTAATGTGATACAGAACTTCTGAAAAGTCTGGGCCTTTGGGCAACCTGATAGTTGCCAAAAAATTACATGATACAAAATTTTGAAAATAATTTACTGTTTCCTTTTGACTAGACAACTAAAACTTGATTGTGTTAGCATTGGACTTGAAGAAGGAAAAAGTAGTCATCTAGCACATTTCACACATCAGGCAGTGCATGTAATGTCCTGGGAAGTGTCACAAAGGTGGTTGTGTTCTTTTTTCTTTTCACATATTCATTGCATTTAAATTATCAGTCCTTTTATTTTTGAGTTATGTTAGTGATGACAATTAAAAAGTCACACAACTGACCATCTTCATTATATTTAATTTCAACTTATTATGATGACATAGAGAAGGAATGAAGTTTTTGCCCTGCTGGCAATATTAGACCATCTTTAGATAATGTTTGCACAAGTAGCATTACTATACTAAAATATTAAGTAAGACTTTTCTTGTAGATTAGCATTGCTTCTTTGATTTAGTGCTAATGCTGCTTGTGGCTTAAAAAATCCAGCTTTCACTCTTGGAGATCATAAGCAAGGGGTACAGTATATGGAAATAAAATTGGAATATTTCTCAGTGGCTGATAGAAGTAACTTCTGTTACGCAGCTCCTGCCATGACTGCAGTTCCTGCTGTGCACTGCTAGTGTATAGCTGCTCTCTGTGCATGCCCCTTCCCCAGGTTCAGTGAAGGGATTAAGTACTTCCAGTGATCACGAATTAATGCCAATGCTAAAAAATGTGGGCCTTACAAGTTGAGAAAGCATGTGGAGTTTTGCAGTCAGCAGTGGTTTATGTGGATGTGAAATGACATGATTGGTGCAGACGTTGGCACTTGTGATGTTGGAAGGGATTGATCACTGACTGTAGTTCTGATCTGGTTACGGTAACTTGACAGTTGTTACATTTTACTGAAGTTTATCTAGTCCACGTACTTAGCTTCAAGCATGTATGTAAATGCTTTGGTGGGTCACAGTTATAATGTTTGATACGTTCTTTTTCTGAAAGAGTTGAAGTTGAACTTGCTTTGCATATTTTGAAATGTAATGTACTCCTTAATTGCATTTGCATGATAGCCATCCTTTCATAAGAGCCTTAATAGGAGTAATATTTGCTGCCTCAAAGGTATGGTCTACATTGTGTTGTTGAAAGATAACTTCTGAACTTTTTCAAATTGAGATTTGTTTCTTAAGTTGTACCGATATGAAAATAAAAATTAATACGAACTGGATGTCCTCTGGTAATTACACTTCTGGTACAGATGGGCCCATGTACTTGGATGCTGTTCAAAATAGTTTGATTTGGTTGTGTTGCTCTTGTACATCTCATAACCTTCGTGCTATGGTAGCTGAATGTAAGGGGGGTGTGTGGCTGTTCCACATCTGCTTTCAATCTTTCTAATTTCCTGTAATCTAAAATAAAATACTAGTGGTGCCTGTATTTTTGTGACAGCCTTGCCTGTGTTGTCTCTTAGTATGGTATGATAACAATGTATGTTGATCCTCTATTAAAGTATAATTACTGTTTTTCTGTTATTCCATACCTCTGGTGTGTTACTAAAATAAAATACTCTGGAGCTTAAGTCGAGGAGACATAGAATGGTAGGGAGCAGGAATTATGCCATTGTAGCTGTTGATCACTAGATGTGCTAGATATTCTTCCTGGAGCGGTGCATGCCCTCAGTGAACGCTCAGTTTTCTACTTTTTTCTCAGGATGATGCCCCAGGAAAAAAGAGACATGGTAAGGAGCTCTGGAAGACCAGTTTATCCTGGCATTGGCTGGTAGCAGTTCTGTCTTTCACAGTGACTTCTGATAGACCTCACTCTCTTTCAGGTGAGGCACCTAGACCAGGAAGAAGGAGCTGGGAATAGAGATGTGGATCACCTTAGCTTGTCCTCAGTAGCAGGCCAAACAATTGTTGGGTTCACTACAAGAAGTATAGCTCTTCCAGATAGCTCTGCTTAGTGCCAAGTCGAGCATGATCCCATAGCTAGTTTCTGCTCCTTTTTCTGTTGCAGTCTACCAGCACTAAAGTCTACTGTTTTCAAGGTTTTCTTGGAAGCAGTACCTGCCAGCTCTTCTGGAAAAGATGCTCTGTTTGAACATCAGAACTGTTAATGGGAACACTAACCCTGTCTGCCGAGCTACTCCGTGGCTGTGGGGTTTGCACTGGGGTTTGGTATTATCATGTGATGACTGTTCTTGCTGTATGTATTCAGTGGTTTTGGGAAGGTCAGGCTATAGATGGCTCTTTGATGGAACAACCCTTTTTACTTCTACGTGGCAGTGTCTTGCTGTAAGAAAACAGGCTGAAAAGTCATCTTCATTTATATTCTCATTTGTTAATTAGGTGGACACTGCTGAAGACCACGGAATCTTAAATTCCACTCAGCAGTTTAGTAAATGACATTCATTATATGTTGTCTTTATCTAGCTTGACAGGTGGATATTCCTCAGGGGACCACTTCACAGCGAGGGTTGAGAGTCCAGTAAGGCTTCTGTTATTTCTCTTTCCTTAGAAATGTTGCTTTCACACTTTCTTAAGATGGCCTTCTGAATTTCTAGTTACCTTGATTCTCATGTCTTTATTCCTTCAGGGTTTTGGGGTTTTTTTGGTTAGGTTTTTTCTTTGTTTTTTGCCTTTTTTATTTTGTCACTTCTGCTTTGGAAAAGAAAAAAGTGTATTGACTACTGAGTATTTCAATTTATTAAAATAATCCTAAGGATGACAGTCCTTAGACTCATAAAAGTCTTGAGTTGAGTTGAGACTTTGTGATGATAGTGCAAACTATTGCACGCTGGTGTTTATGAATTTCATGGTACTCTTACAAAATTCCAAGGATATATCCATGCTGTTAGCAGTCAGTCCTCACTTCTAAATAAATACAATGCAGCGTTTTGTTCAGGTAGTAACTCATTACAGTTCAGGGTTCTTGAAGAAATTGGATGTTATAAACTTTTAATCGTTACTCACCTTGAGGAACTGGCTATAAAATATTATCATCTGATGGTAAAGTCCGCAATATATTAAATACCCGTATTGGTAAGCCATAAACTTTCTTTTCATATTTATCTGTGTCAGTAATTGTTTCCTTTATGTGCGTATGGATAAAATGTTGACAGCTTTGCTAATGAGTCTTTTCTTTCTGCCTGAAATACATTTTCATTGACTAATGCTTTGTTAAATGAACTCTTATTCCATGGTAGTAGGCATGATAACAGCATAGAAAAAGAGAAGTTAATTTTCAGTTCTTCACTGATACTGAGTCTTAGCTTTTATTTAGTCACAATACCTGAACAGATACTGAGTGAAGTGCTCTTGTCCTCTTCTGAAAAGAGTAGCTGCTCATTAGAGATTTTTGAGACACCTTTTGTAGACAAACACTTTCCTAGTTGGGTGCTTTAGTGTCAACTAATTGGGGGCCGAACTTCTTAATGCACTGGTAAATGTATTAGTATCTTTGATTCAGCAGTATCAAACTAGAGCACTGATTACCTGATTCAGGTGATGCCTCTGAACAGTTAGATATTTCCAACTGTGTTTTCAGGGTGTTTGTGTTTGACTTAGAAGGCTGTTCTGGCTGGGTGTGGTGTAACCTGGGTGAAGGTGTGGGATGATGTCTACTTGAAGAGCCCTGATGCTGTGGGGACCTTTTAGCCTGGCTGTTGATATGAGCATGCGTGTGTTCCCCTGCCTACTCTGCACCATCTCCCCTCTCTTTCAGGCAGCTCCTCTCAAAAAAGCTCAACCTGATGTGGCTTGTGCCTGCCTAGACTTGTTCTCGGTGGCAGGAGAAGCTCTCTAGGCCGATGACTGCCCTTTCTGTCAAGGTAACACTTGTGCCTGGTCCTGGAGCTGAACAGGGCCGTTCATGGGCTTAAAAACCTTCAGCGCTCCGTAGGATTTCAAAATATGTGGATTAGTATTTTCATCAGTACCTTGTACCCTGGCACAAAGGAGGCTGTTGCTTGTCTGGTCTTCCCTTCTGCCTTGCAGCCCATGTGAGATTGCCACCAGTTACTCGCATCTCTGGGGGTTACAAATCCTTCTGGCAGGCACTTGTCGCTCTCCTGTGTGGAGTCTGCGTGACCTCTCTGGACACAGAGTTGGGCCAGTCCTGGAGCCTGATACCAAGCTGTGCTGCTGCATGCTGAGCTGTGCTTAAAAGGCTGGAAGACGAACAAGAAGTTGCAAGTTATTACTGTAACCTTTTTAAAATATTGGTTGATACTTGGATAGAAGTGTGGTCAGGTCCCTGTAAGGAGCAGGAAGATGCACAGATAAGTGACACGCACTTAATAAAAATGTGGCTCTTGGTTGAGAGGAAGCCTTTGCTTGTAGGCCTTATTTCAAATCCTGCTGGGTCAGTTGACATCCTGGATATTTTCATGAGGAGGCTCCTTGGAAACCTGTCCAAATTAACAGATTGGGTGTCTTGGCACAATTCCCAGTTACTGTGCAAATGCTGCTCTCGCAGCAGGCTCCTCTTCTGACATTTGAAACGCAGAGGGAAAAGGTTGAATCTTGGAAACAATTGCCTATGCCAGGCTGGGGTGGGGTGGGAGCTGGGCTGGGAAACTCTGTATGTAATTAACTGGAGATTGATGGCTAAATCTATTTATTTTTATTGGTAGTAAACTGGAATTTAAGCTAAAGCCACTGTAATTTGCTGCCGGATGAGTGGAATTCCCACCAAAGGCAGTGGAGCTGTGTGTGTGCTCAGGATGGAGTGTAGCTTGTGAAGATGGCGTTAGGCTTTTCTCCTCTTTCGCTTTCCCTGTTTGCAGTGCTCGCGTGCCTTTACCCATTCAGACCCCGGGAGTCAGTGGTGGATCTGAAAGGAGGAGCTCTGGGGACGGAGCTGCTCCCTTCACGTGCGGATGAAGCTGGTGGTATGGCAATGCTGAGGTGCTCTCTGCAATTGCTTGGGTTTTGTCTCGACGGGGCTATAGTCCAGCTGTCTCCTGAGAGTTTGCCAGTCCTTGCCAAATGTGCCTGCAAAGTTCTTGTCTGGCTGGGTAGTTACCACACAGGAGGGGATTCGGGTAGGTCTTCCTGTCCAAAAATTGCATTATGCTCAACTTAAAAGGCCTCCATCAAAGCTTAAACTAAGTTATTAGCTGATGTGGCACTCAGTGCAATAATCTGAGCAGCTCTGAGCCAGCGTGCAAGAACTGCGCTGACTCTGTATTCACATGCCTTCAATGGCTGCTTGAAGCCAGGCCCCTCGGCACCACAAAAAGCAGCAGCACTTCGTGCCACAGGATTTTGCTTCAGTGGCTCACTATTAAAATTACGTTGCTGGAATGGTAAATAAGTAAACACTGCCCTTACAGAACAAAATGTTTCAGCATTATTCTATAGCTTCTGTAGGTATATCTCTCTCTGAGATAATTTTACTTATTTACGTTATAAAGTGATTTTAATACATGCTGAAATTCACTTTTCCATCATTCACATTGCTTGAACGTACATGTGGAAGAGGTACGAGAAGTTTCTCTTGCTAAATTTCAGCCCTGGAGACTCAACATTTTCTTTCCATATTCAAAAAGAAATTTAATTTTAGCTTTTTGTGATACTCATTGATAATTAACTGCTCCATGCACTGCATCTTATTATTCTACAGGCCTGAAGACTTTCTGTTGGAAACAAAAGGAAAATCAATTTCAACAAATTCAGTTGTTGCCTTCTTATTAGGTTACGGTACTCAATGTAAATGTTTCGAATTTGTCATCGATCAATAGGTGCAATTATTGATTTGGGATGTATGAGGTAAAAAGTGAATAAATAAGTTTTTGTCTTTGTTTTTATAACGTGAAAACATGTCAAGGTTTATTGAGCTGCAAGTTACTTTGTAGTGAACCTGAGGCAGAGTCAGAAACACAAGGATAATGTTAGTCTGTTTCTTGGATGCTGACAGGATTTTCTTAAAATGCTGACTGACAGGCATCCCATTATAGAAGTTTATTTAGAAACCTGGGTTGTAAGGGTTTTCTGTCCGATCATAGGCCTTGATGCCCAGCCAGTCTTCTGTGCGACTGGTTGAAAGGTGGGAAGTTCTCTTGTCTGTAGTCTTTTTTAACTGTGGTTTTGTGCCTTGTGTGTAAATTTGCTCAGTTGCAGGTGCTGGTAGAGCTGTGACCATGCTGTGCTGATTCAGTAGTTCAGGGCCAATTTCAAGCTTTCTCTCACCTTATAGACAATGATACCTCGATTTGATACTGGCTGAAGGAGATGACTGTTTCCACAATCCCTTAAAACACCATAGCTGTGAGACTGGGAAGGTCAAGTAGTGGTGGAGACCGTTGAAGGTAAGCTTTTGGCCTCAGTCTGAAGTGCAGATACTTTTCTGCCAGTGATGTTGGAGAGCAGCCAGCTGCCCATCAGAAGTATAAGGGCATCTGTACCATCACCTGAGGCTCTTACCAGGTGCAGGGAATGACCTTCCTGTGCCAACAGTGGAGCATGGCTATTTGTTTCCATAGATCCTCACAAACAGCAGCTTGATGGTTGAGTAAGAAATCAGCTAAAACCAACTGAAAAACAGAACATGATTGCATAGTACCTTTTTCTTCTATTAACAGCATGAAGTCCTGTACACTGTGGCAGAGCTTGTTCTCTTCTGATAGTGTTTCATTTAAATGATAGAGCTGATTTGAATTGGAAAGACGGGTGTAATGGTTTTACGAGGAGACTGAATCTCTGACAGGAGGTAGAACACAGACATCAATTTGATTGCTGCAAGGTGGTTTACAGTATTCTGTGCATTGGTAATTTTTTTTCATTTTCCTACTGCAGCGCTACCTCCAACCCCAGTGGTCTTTCTGTATTGACCAATTGCTACAGTTGCTTTGTGTTTAAAACTAGCAATGGTGATTCTACTTCTCTGATAATATGTGTACTAAATATGTCTACTAAGGACTCTATCTAGAGTCAGATGTTACCTAAAGCAGGGCATTGCTGACTCTTTTTGTACTGATCCCCATAGTTCTGTGTCAGATGCTTTGCTGTATGTTGCCCACCATTTCATTTGCAGAGCCCCATTAGTATTTGTGTGCTTTGTGTACAAAGTAAGGAGTGTTTGAGGCTTACCTTCATCTTAGGTGCAGAGGCAGAAAACAGGGATTATGGGCAATAATTTACTGTAAACGGGAGCACAAAGCTACTGAGTTGTAGTAGGTGGAAAAAAAAAGAATTAGTAAATAGCATCTTCTGCTTGGCTATCTTCTGAGATACAAAACTCTTTGGAAAACTATGTGCGGTGCTATTCAAGTGGCCTAAAGTCCACCTGATCTACTTAATATTTACTTTTAGCTCGCTCTGTATATCTGCTTTTGAATACTGTACATAGGCTGACTGCATCACTCTTCAGAAATCTGCATCTTTTCTGCTCAGAAATCTGCATCCTTTCTGCACAGAGGGCTCAATGCAGTGTTGAATGCAGTCTGTCTTAACGTCGTCAGAAAGTCTTCATCAATGGAGGAAATTAAAAGTAATGTGAAGCTAATAACACCTATTGATATACATAGAAATCAGTCTTATCTTTTTCCGGGATTGGAATTAAACCATTGCACTCTGTTAATTCCAAGAGTTTTGAGTGGATGTGGTATTCCTTGCTCAAAACTAGGTGTCCATGCTGTGGGCTAGATGAAGCAACGTGAGTCATCTGTCATTCAGAGCCTGCCTGTGTGTGCCAAGGTGCAGGAGAGCTGAGGAGAGAGTCTGCTTTGTAATTAGTGCAGCAGGATGAGTTTCTGTTGAAGTACAGCTTTGCTAAGACTCTGTTAGTAGATTATGTACCTGTTTTTTCTGTGTTGTTTTTGGATGAAGGAAGAGTGCCTACAAACTGAGATCAGCAGCATTGGCGGCTTGTCTACATACATAATTTATTTTTGATTTAAAGAGCCTTGAGACCTTCATTTGAGGGTTGCTATAGAAATTATTATTCTCACTGGGAATTAGCTATAGTCATAAAGTTGAGAAAATACAATATTTTTACTGCTTTCATGGATTTGGGTCACTGCTTTTAAAAATAGAGGAAACAAAAACCTAAGGAGAAGAGTTGACTGAGGACATAGTACCCGTGATCAAATGGAGGCAGAGCCCAGCTGGCAGGAAACTTATTAAAATAAAAGAGAAAATAAAATAGTCAGTTTTGTCAGATGGGGACCACATTCCAGTTGGAGATCAGAGGATTCCCATCAATCATAGCAGCAGTAACTGCAGGTTGTATGTAGTAGGGCCTGTGTTTGGTTTCTATCTTATACAGATACAAAAATACAGGTATCTTGTCAAAGAGTCAGTGGTATCAGAAGAAAAAAAAATCTATGTGAACTGATCCATAAAAGCTTGGTAGATGTTTTGTCTGTTGAAGCAAAGTTGAGGAGGTATCTCTAAGGTCTGCTGTATTTTCTGAATGGAAGAATGAAGATAACATCCTCTTCCAGTTTACTAGTCACCTAATAGTCAATCAAAAGAAAGACCACGCTTTACTTGTGGTTTTTTTTTCCTGCAGTTGGACTGCAGCAGAACTGTGACATTTATGTTCACTGAGAGCCATTTGATGCTCTTTCTGAAGAGACTGTGGGCCTTCTCTACAAGGCTGTCGGTACTACTTGACCTCCTTCATCTCCTTCACTGTACTGTTTTGTGGTTGAGACTGTCTTTTGCTACTTCTGTGCAGTGTCCGCTGCCCTTGGACAGGATCTGGACTGGTTCCTTGACCGTATTTCGGGAAACCCCAAAACCTAAACAATTCTGTATTGCAAGCACTGCTCTTTTAATGGACATGTTCTGTTCATCATTTGTATTTGTTGAACACAGAATTTTGTACTCTGGGTACCACTCTGACTCAACATTATTTTGCTGTCAAAAGCAGCAATGTTGATAAAACTAAGCAGAGTTTGTCAAGGGGCTTCACAGATGTCCCAGGATGCCTTTGTTTTGCATATTCATATGACTCAGACTATGCAAAGAAGCTGGTGTTTATGCCTGTGTAGCTCTCTGATATGTGTGTTTTGCAGAATGCCCTCTGCCAACCCACAGAAACAGAATTATGGTAGCCCACAGCACAAAGCTGTGGCTTTCTAATTTCAACCAGTAGCCGCTTCTGTTCCTAGTTATGGGGCAGTCAGACTTCTGGTTCAATTCTGTGCTGCACAAAAAGCAGGTATCATCTCCGCTCCTTAGTAGTAATGGCTGGCAATCATTTCTTGTTGACTTAATCAGAATGAAATAAAAATCAAAGTTCTGGAATTGAAGTGATTCTTAAACCCCAAGAACCTTTGGGGAAGTCCTTGGCTGCTGTGGCAAGTCTTTATTCTCCTACTGCTGCCAGTGGTGGCTGCATGCAGTCTTCTGCCACTGGAGATACTCTTAACTCCTGAAGAGTATTGAGCAGAACTCCACAGTGAACCCAAGACTTAATTTTATTTTTAAATATGATGACACAGTCCAGCCTACTTTGCCTATGCTCACTGCTGATGGACTTGTACCTAGGTTCCCTAAAAGCGTGGATGTAGGCAGATACCAACAGTGGATTGGATTTTCTGTTCTTTCCAATAGTTTCTTTGATCAAATTCAGCAGAGTTTCTCTGGTGGTGACTGTAGAGAATTGAGATTGTTGTGTCTAGGTATTATCTCAGGATTGATACAGAACTGAGTTCCTTTTCCAAGTGTGAGGTCTCATGTACACCTGAGTTGGGTAAAACCACATAGAAACAACAGAGAACATCTGTGTTCACATGCGATGTACTTGTGCAGTCATGGCAAAGGCAAGAAACTCGGCAGGACTAGAACTGGTGTAACTGCAACTTGTTGGAGTGCTTGCAAGGCCCCTGGTCGTGCCTGCGGGATTTCCACGGTCTTTGTGCCCGGGCAAGGCTGGAGAGCAGCCGCGTGCGCCTTTCAGCGCAGGGCTGAACTGGGACACTGCCGTGCAGTTCTAGCTCTCCTCTGACTGCAACAAGCTCCCTCCTTTGCAGGCTCTCTGCTCTTTCTCTGCACTGCTACGGGCTGCTTACGCTGTGTATTTCCTTCAGGGTTAGGATGGATATTTATCTCTGTGTTACAGTAGTGCTGAGTGAAGTGGGCTACGATCTTGGCTAGGGTCTCTAGGTGCTGCTGTAATATTAATAAAAGCCTTGTAATAAGATTCAGTGTTTACAGTTCTTTCCAATTCATGTCTGTTCGGAGTGTTTCACAGTGTCAGGGCCTTAGCTACGTATAAGAACAAGGAATTGATTTGCTTCCTATTGAAAAAAAAAAAAAATTATATGCCGGTGGAATGATTAATGAAGAAGAAATCATGAGTGTCACTAGCACACAAATGGGAATTATCATTCCCTTAAATTTTTTTCTAGTTGGGTTTAACTTCCCATTGGGAATTACAGTTTCACTAATTTAACAATACCGCCCCATAAATAACTCATCATTTTTTATAAATGTCAGTTAAAGAAATCTGTATTGAAGTACTGAGAAATGACACTTGTAGAAGAAACACTGCTGCAAATAATGGGAAAATTGCAGATGTATTTTATACCTCTTCTGAAAATCAAAAGGTCTCATAAATACAGTCTGTAAAAACGTCTGTGGAAGAGTTAACATAACTGTACAAGCAATAAGCCTGACCTTTCAGTGTAATTTATTTTAGATTTTCTCAATCCTTTTTTATTAAAACTAGCACATCTGAAGCAGAATTAAATCCTATTATACTGGCTCTGTGATTGTATCAATTTTTCTCTGCCATGGCACACTTTATTAAAAATTACTTTGTTTCATATTGGCTAACGCAATCAGGGGAGTAAATGAGGTTTTGTGATCTTTGGTAAAGAAAGAAGCATGTGGTTTCTATCCTTGATAGCAGTGTAAATCACCATGAGGCGCAGCCGAGTTTCAGCCCTGCAACAATCGGTTCAGGTATTTTCTGTGTGGTGGTAAGACACAGGTGTCCCCATCCTGTCCCAGTGTCTGCACTGGTCCATGGACTAGGTTACACAGCCACAGCTGCATTACATGTTTGTGCCGCCTTCTTAGCAAAAATATTCCTATGAACTAGATACCAAATCCTTAGAGAACCTATTTATATCAGATAGGGAGCCTTGAAATGAAAAACTTACTTCAGTTCCATGTGGCAGCCTCACCATACATCTCAACCCCACAAAATCAAAGGTGTGCTTAAGTCAGGCTAAAACTGCACAGAGGGTATTACAGCTCGGTTACGCAGCTTGAGGTCATTCTCAGAGGTTGGACCTTAAGCCCATTACTCAACTTATCCAAGTAAACTAACTTTTCAGTAGTTATGCAGGAGTTAACAGCAACGCATACGTCTATAAAGTCTTAGATTCGCTAGTGTGCTTATTAATATGAATCTGGGATTGATGAGGAGTTGGGTCTTGCCTGGCAACTCTGGTACTTGCACCGGCATCAGTGCCCCAGGCCCACTGGCAGTGCCAGCTGCGCACGGATACAGAACGCCGCGTAGTGCAGAAGCTTAGCCCACTCTGAACATCGCCAGCACAGGGGTTCTCCTGATCTGCTAGGCCTGATTTGGTGTGCTATCAAGACTTCTGGACTATCTTCACTGTTACTTCTGTGAGAGAAGAGTTTTTTTGTAAAGAAAGAAATTGTAAGGCAATGTAGCTCTTCTGTGACTGGAAAACGCACGCTGTTAATGAAGAGGGAAAGAGCCCGCGTGTACCTGCCCTTAAAGGATGTCTCTTAAAGCTAAATATAGGTCTGAAGCACTTGGCATAACATGGGGCACAGACATGACCTAATGGAAGATTTCTGTCTCTGTTTTTTACGTGGCTTTGTGTGGCTGCTATGACTGTTTGGAGGTCCATCAGCTCCCAAAAATTCAGAGCTGGCAGTCTGGTGGCTTTGGTAGCGCTGCAGATATGTACAGGAGGGATCAGCTGTGCTGTTTACGTTCGTAGGTTCGCAGTTCTGTTTTGCACCTCTCCGGAGCACAATACCTCTGAGACTCGAGCAGTGTCCTTACTCCGGTTAATAGCCAAAGAATTCAAGGTTTTTTGGCTTTATATCTGTTCAAGTGGGAAATGGGTCATGGGATAAGGAATGCAGAGTTTTGCAGCGCTGCACTGAGCCTCCTCCTGGCAGCCCAGGAGCTCTCTAAAAGCTCTTGCTCACTTTCTGGCTCTTTACTCAGGATCATCTGACAGTATTTCTGTATAAGCTGTGCTTTCTTCTGCTTTTCCCACTACCTCGCTCGCTTGTTTTTGTTTCTGCCACCTTACATAGTCCTGTGTTCCGATGCAAAATCAGCAGTTACCACCAGTGGAGCCTTCCGTTTAATGTTTCTACTCCCTGAACTGACTTGGATACCCCTTTGTTCTGAACGAGGTGGTGTGCTCATAGGTGTCCCCTCCCTGTTTCATCCCTCTCTTGTCTTCCAGTGGAGCCCGTTTTTCATGCTGACTGTTGGTGTTTGCTCTAGAAGCCAATAGTTATTGAAGTGCTAGTGTACTTGCTGCCCTTGTGTGGATTTTACCTGGCTGTTTTTCCCCTCAATTTCTTGCCGTTCAAAGTTAGGTTGGATTGTAAGAAGGAGATTTAGATGGAGCCAAGTATTTTTCCAGTTTTAAAGCCTGTCCAGTGCTTTTTAACTGCCCAAGATCTACAGCGCTTTGGAGTATTTACTGCTTCTATTTAATGGGCTGTTTACTACTTCAGTACCAGCCTCAGTAGCCTTGCTGGGCATATTTCCACACTTATGACATTTTTACAGTGAATAATAAGAACTGACACATTTTGCGTGTACAGGTTAATGCCCCCAAATCAGGTGCTATAAATTGTTATGGGTGGGTAGCTGGGGCAAGAACCTTTTCCCCATCTGCTCTTTGTTTTATATAGCATTACAGCAAGATCTGGCAAACGTGCGAGTTCATTTTTTTTGCTTCCTCTGCTCATTGCAGGCAGAATGCAATGTTGCCTTTCTCTTCCCCTCTCCCATGTAGCATGCATAGATTGGGGCATAGAAGAGACACGGCTGGAGCTATCCTGAAAGGATTCACTTTGTAGGGGAAAATGATCAGAGTAGCCTCAGGGCAGCTCTTGGTTCTTTGAGGATCATGTTGGTATCTGCCGCTTGGGCTTAGGAGACCCCAAAGCTGGGAGCATGTAGCAGCCTGTCTGTCTTCCCTCTCGGGTGTCTTCCCTTCCCTGCAGGGCACGGCGTTCAGCGCAGCCGTTCTCCGTGCCTGGCTGCAATCCTTTTATTAGCGCCGTGATGTTGCTAAGGTCCTCCGAGCAGCGGTCTTTTCCCTGAGACAAAGCGTCTCAGGTTCTGGCCTTAAAACCAGTTCTCTAATTTGGAAAATCTCAAGTAGCCTTCTGCCTTTAAAATACAGCGTGTTATCTCACAGGAGTAAAAGTAACTTAATAAGCATATCGGGTACAGAATGAGGCCTGTGGGCAGTGTTACTGGTGGTGTGGGACTATGTAAAGGAAAAATGGCTTATTGCTTATTTCCATCTGCCCACAGCTGACCTTTCCAGGTGCGATGTGTTTCATCTGGTGCATCTGGAAATGCTCCAAAACTGCAGTCTCCTAGGCTTTGGGACTGTACATATTTCTTTAGAGAAACCCAAATATCTGCAAATAGGAAAAAAGGAGAAACTTTCAGAGGGGAATAGCCGATTCACCACTGAATCACATCTTGGTTTCTAACAGGTGCTGTTGGGTTATAAATGCTGCCTTGAACATTCACTTAGAACAAATTTAATTCTGGTGACAAGTAATGAGCCGATAAGCCCCGATGCCATGAAAATGTCTGTTTTGTTACTGAACAGCTGTATTACAGCCAGCTCAAGAGCAGGCTTTCCTGTATAGAAAGGAAACTCAGGATGCATGAGGGTT
>VZTL01064929.1:182-23090 GCA_013400535.1 Scopus umbretta
CGCGCGGCGGGAGCGTGCGCGCGCCGCCGCGCAGGGCAGCGTAAGGGAGCGCAATGCAGCGGCGCGCCGGGCGGCGCCCTGCAGCGCAATGCAGCGCAATGCAGCGCAATGCAGCGCCGTGCGGCTCAATGCAGCACGGTGTAGCGCCGCGCAGCGCCGTGCAGTGCAGCGCCGCGCCGTGCAGCGCTGTGCGGAGCAGCGCAGCGCCATGCAGCGCAGTGAAAAGCAGCGCAGCGCCGTGCAGTGCAACGCCGTGCAACGCCGTGCAGCATTCTGCAGGGCAGCAATGCAGCGCAATGCAGCATTTGCAAGGGCTACGCAGTGCTGTGCAGTGCAGTGCCGTGCAGCACCATGCAGCATTCTGCAGGGCAGCAATGCAGCGCAATGCAGCATTTGCAAGGGCTACGCAGTGCTGTGCAGCTGAGCCTTCTGCACAGTGGTTCAGGGCAGTGGCGTGGGGCAAGGCAGCACTGGGCAGGGCAGTGCAGGGTGGTGCAGTGCTGCATGGAGCAATGCAACACATCCGGGTCAATGCAGCCTTATGCCCAAGAACGCAGCGTACGGAGTGCAGCACAGCACTGTGCAGAGGAATGCAGCGTGTGCGGGGCAATGCAGCACTGTGCGGCGCGTGCAGTGACGAGCAACGGGAGGATGCAGTGTGGTGGAGGGCAGCGCAGCATTCTGCAGAGCAACGCAGGGCGATGCAGCGCTGTGTGGTGCAATGCAGTGCAGTGCAAGCCTGTTAGATGCAGGGCGGTGCAATCCACGTAAGCGCAGCGCAGCATGGTGCAGTCTAGTTAGGTCCACGCAGTGCAGTGGGGAGCTGTGCATCACATTGCTGCATGAGATTCAGTACCCCCCACAGGGCTCTGGTTGCCTTGCTGCCATTAAAGCCAGTTTTGGGTTGGGGCGCCAGGTCCCCAGCTCAGCAATGCCCTCATTCTCTCCCTCAGAACAAGCTCCTTGTCCCTGGGAGTCCTGCACCTTGAGGGGTTTGCTCCAGACCGTGAGTCTGAAACCCCACTGCCTGGAAGCGAAGGTCCTCCTGCGGCCGGCCCGCTGCAGCCAACCCATCCCAGCGCTCAAGTCCGGGGCTGGGATTTCATTTTTCATATGCAGCATGGCCTTTTTCCAGCTTCTCAGACCACAAACGCTGTACAACAGAGTATCCCTAAGTTTATAGTACAGAAACGAGTGAAGAAACTTCCTCCACCACCACCACCGGGAATAAAAATTGTCTGGGCTTTTGTAGCAGGGGAGAAGCCGGCGGACGCCCGGTGCGGTCAGTTAAAGCAGCTTCCCGAGTCCCTCTGGCTGTCATGGGGTTTCCACAATACAGAAGAGCACCCAAACGAGCAGAGAAGGGAGAACAGCATCCTCACCTTTTCACAGGGAGCAAAATCTATTAAACAGGAGTGGGTTAAACTCTGTGTTGCTTTAAGTGTGAATTAATGCAGGACATTCATCTGAAGCGTTGCGTGGGCATCTGCTGTGAAGAGCAGAAATTTTTTATATTGCCACCTGCCACCTACAGATACCGTAAGCACTTTTCCCCTTTGCAGGCAATGGGAACATCGCGGCAGGGCTTTAAGGCATCCCGGCAGCTATTTGCGGCACAGGCCTCCTTTGGACTACGGCAGAACAATTTCACCTGGAGTCTGTACGCACAAATCTGTCACACAGACAGTTCAAGAAAACAATTTTGTCTTCTAATTCTTTTCAGCTTCTCACTACCTATAGCGTCACTGTAACATAAAGATATTCAAATGTAAACCGACACATCTGCTTGAAGTGTGTTCCCTTGTGTAAGTGACAACGCAGTAATACAACGTCGCTGTTTGAAACTACTTTTATTAAAACCAGGTGTATAAGGCTTTTGATTGGCAGTTGTGAAATTATCACTGTAATTAAATGTACAGCTTGCAAAGATGTACAAATATCATTATTTACTTGCTTCACAGAACTTTAAAAGAAGCAATGACGTTGTATGTGGAAGTTGAATGTACACAATATGGGGGACCATAGGAAGTGCCCCTAAGAAACAGTTATGAATATAGGAATTTACACCTAGGGAATAACAAAGCGTGCCACTTGTAAGGGGGGGGGGGGGGGGGGGTGAAGGAATGAATGCAAAATGTATGTTCAGTATTGTATTTTTTTTTTTCTTCAGGACTCTTAGCACCAACAAGGGTGAGTGGATGCCTCAGAATGACTGAAAACTCTGCTGATGAGTCAGGTTATTCCTCCAACATGGAGCATTTTAAATAAATCCACAGAGGCAGCCAGCCACTTGGGGCTTTATAGTTGTGGTTTAACCTGGCAGGCAGCTAAACACCACAGAGCCATTTGCTCACTCCCCCCTCAGCGGCTGCGCCCCAACTCACCCCTGTTTCTTTGTTCAGCGTGACGCTGTATGGTATGGAATAGCCCTTTGGCCAGTTTGGGTTAGCTGTCCTGGCTGTGTCCCTTCCCAGTTTCTTGCGTGCCCCCAGCCTCCTTGCTGGCAGGGCAGCGTGAGAAGCAGAAAAATCCTTGACTTGGTGTAAGCACTGCTCAGCGACAATTAAAACATCCGTGTGTTATCGACATTATGCGCATCCTAAATCCAAAACACAGAACTATACCAGCTACCAGGAAGAAAATTAACTTTATCCCAGTGAAAACCAGGACAATGGTGAATACTGGAAATAGGAACATGCATAGATGTACTGGCCTACCCTACACCTCTTACTTCAGGCCACAGGCAAGGCAGAGCAACTCCCTCTTCTACCAGTCCCCTCTGCCTTGTGTAGGAACAGGTAAAGGCTGTTCTCACAGTTCTTGCCTACACCTCCGCCTACCTGAATCTGAAACGTGAGTATTGAAATAGCATGTTCAAAAAAATATTTGCTTATCCTGGCCTCATTGTGTTGATAATTTGAAAACATAATTAAACATTTGGATAGATAAATGCCACTTAGCGTGAGAAACCTAGATGTAAACAGGAATCGAGAATTGTCTTGCTAACTCCCACATGTAAAAGCCACTAAAATTTTCCAGACTATTAAGAATATTCTATTTTCTGAAAGTAATAAGGTATTCAGGATATGCCTGAATGTCATTAAATATGACAAACATTGATGGATTATTCACATTATCAACCACGCTGTCATACAGGTCAGTAGGATCTGCTGGGTTTTTTGGTGGTGGAGTGATTAGTCCTCCGCTCCCAGCACAGTACTGCCCAGTGAGGACCCGAGCCAAGTACATGTATCTTCTGCCGTTCGTATCTGGTCTGGAATAAATATCCTGAGCAGAATAATTTGCATCAACAGCAAAGTAGGTTCCATTTCCAATGGCTGCAGCTGTTTGTAAAGACATAGTTTTCAAATAGAGTTAGTGTTCTTATTCCCATAAGAATCTCTAAAGCTCCCCCTTTTTTTTTAACTTTGCAGAAATATATATATATAAAAAATATATTACATAAAATAATATATATTACAAATTTGGTTAGAGTTTAAGCAGCAAATTCTAGTAATAATCCTTTGTATCAGAATCAAGTATGAATCCACTCAGATGTTGGGTAAATATCATCAACCAATTTTTTTCCTTGCCCTTTCCTACAGGGAAAAGGGTTCCTCTCTCTGTTTAGCCTTGTTGTTTAGCCTGCAACCCATCAAATTGCAAATCTTCAGAGCATTTTCAACTTAAAATGACTATATAATTTCAATTACAGTTTTCTAGTTACACTCCACAGCAAGAAGTTAGAGGAATCACGTTTCTTTGTCTGAGACAGATTTCTTTTTTCTCACATTGGTACAAAACTGTTCAGGCCAGACAGGTCCTTCCTATCTGGCCGCTCTGATCTTCGGGTATTTTTGCGTGGCTACCCAGCCTGACGGAAGGGAAGCATGCCTTTCCTATTGTAAATTGTGGCTGAGATGGGGAGGTGGATGTCAATGCTCACAGGCAGAGAGAGGACATAGGAATCTAGGGCTCTAGATTTACTTGCTTCCCAAGTAAATCCAACTTCCTGGCGCTATCAAAGAGCAGGAAAGCAAAACTGTATCTCCTCTGGTCATGTTTTAAAAAGAAACAGTGGCTGCTATTTCTATCTGTCCACAGCCTGATACATTTTGTGTATGTTGGCCTTCATTTTCTCAAGAAAATATCAACAAAAGTACCTCTAGAGGATCCAGGCAGAGAAATGTCTACTTTTGGATCCCGACCACACTGAAGTGTTAACTAGATCTGAGTTAAGCTGTCTGGCTCTCTCAAGATCAAGTCAGTCCTAGGCATGTACAATTACATCTTAAGGAAAAAAACATTAAGAACAGAAAGTAAGGACTTTTGAAGTAAGGTTGGAGGACCTCTAAGAGCAACTGGCACCTCACTTCAGCCCAAGTTCCACTTCTTTGGATCCTGTCCTTCATCTTTGAATGCTACCAAATAATAAACATAACGTAACTGTACTAGAGGAACTGAACAAAACAATCTTTGAACTAATACAGAAAGTTTTTCTGCTAAATATTTAATAGTTATCCTAACAACTACTAAAGGGGAATAATTAATTCCTTAGTTTCAACTGACTTCATTTCCATAAAAATGGTAGGGGAGTGGGATCTTCTGATTGCTTGTGCTGTCCTTATCTCGGGAGGCAACAGTAAAAGTATCTGCACCTCTACTTTGCTACCTGCCTTTGTCTAAGAAAAGAGGAGACACCAGCAGGTCGTGGTTGGTATCTCAGCTGATGATGTTGAACAGCGGTCCTTGCTCCTTTCTGTAGGCAGATCATACAAAACATTTCTCAAAAGCTGCCAGGCTTGATTTCAGAGTAGGCGAGCTTTTACTGATACCCTCTAGATGGTGGCATTCATCAACAAGGGATTAGCTGAACAGGTTAATTCCTCTGTCCGTATAGGTTATGCTTCAGCGTTGTTTATTATTTTGTTCTCCAACTTTATTCTGCCTTCATATTGTGCTGACACCACTGTAACACTGACATTCTCTAGCAACTCATACATGTTTAGGAAATTAATTGCTTTGGAAAACGACTCACCATTCTTTCCAGCAAACCCACGATTAAATCCATTGTAGTTGATCGTGCTCAATGAGGATGCAGCTGTCCCATGAAATAGCAACTTCTCATTATTTTGATTTTTGTTCTTTGTACAGAGGGAGGTTTTTTTTATTTGGTATGTCTGCCAGAGGAAGGGATTTTGTATTCTTTCAATCTGCAAAGTTACAAAATAGAACTATATTTATACTGGTAGGGACCAATATTTATCATGGCAGGAAAGCACTCAAACCAAACCAAACTGAAAGAATGACAGTAATTTTCACTGTGCCCTTTTAGCGTGTGGTTTGGGTCAGGGAACTGAATACATGAGGCTTCCGAAAAATCAGAACCCAAAGTAGATTACAAGAAGTTTTCAAACTTGGTAGTTTTTGGCATACATTTGTCTTGCCTAGTATACCAGGTACAGAGGCAATCGCAGTAGCTGGGCGTTGTCATTTTTAGAAACAGGCTGTTGTACCACTGCTAGAGGCAATGATGTAAGGTGCCTTCTGTAGTACATCCTAACCACCTTTACTGATGATTTTCTCACTAGACTGTAGCAATAGCATTACATTTAATTTAAGTTTCTCTTCTAGATCTCAGCTTGGAAGTCAAAATAACTTCCTTTACTGTGTAGCTTAGCAACCCATAAGAAGCTCCTATATAAAAATAAATTGGTGGGAGGATAGATGTTGCTGGCTCCCTATGCCAAAAATGTGAACGTAGCTCAGGGGGAAACAGCGTGTCTGTGTCGAGGTATAATCTTAAAGGCATTGCTGTAACAGCTTTCCATTTTCAATAGAAAAAGACTTCACGTCATTACCGGATTTTTTTCATTGTACACTAATATTTTGTTCTATTCGTGTCTTAGTAATCGTGCTCATTGAATCTCATGATGGAAGAAAATTTTTCAAACGCATATTCTCACTCTTAATTTCATTATATTTTCTCCTATTTATCGCTCCTCCTGATTCTGAACACTTCCATCTTCTCTCTGGAAATTAAATCTCTGTGCACCGTGTTGTAGACTTTTCAATAAGCAGAATCAAATCTTGACACTTTGGTTAAAACCTACACTCCAGCCTGAAAGGCTCTGGGACTGACAGGGAAGAAGTAGTAAAACAGTAAAGAGCTTTATGGCCAATCTGCAAGGACTTTGTATTTTCCTTTGTATTCCAAACGCGTTTGCTCATGCTTCCACTTCAGTATAGAATTTCCTAACTGGCAATACCACATTAACTAGCGAGTACCACATTAGTTGAACATAGAGTCAGCCCGAAGACTGATGGTCACTGGTTTTGCATTATTAGAAGGCAGAAATGGCAGGGCAACTCTTTGGAAATTTGATTTCATTTATATCCACCCACCAGTACTGGGGAGACTGACACATGAAAGGTACATTAGGTTGCAGACACCTTACAAACAAATATTTAGAAAGTGTATTAATGTTTTTAGCCCAAGAATTCCCTTTTTTACCCCCATAGGATTTCACCTTCTCTATGACAAAGCTGGGACAGGTTTTCTTAAATTTTTTCTGAACGTCCAGATATTCCTGATGTGATGGCTTGAGATTCACCAGTTTGACTGGTTCCTCTTGCATGTCTTCCCACTGCACAGGGAGCTCTATTGACTGCTTATCTGCAAAACAGGGATTGCATTATTATCACAGATATATAGCACAGTTTTGTAGGCACGTCTTACAAGCCAACTGTATATAGAGGGCTGAAAGGACACTACCTTATGCGATACTTTATTCCAAGAACACTCTCTCTCTTCAATACATCACTGGCTCTGTAATCCACTGTTAAGATTTTACATTTTCTCTAGTCTAATTATCCCCATACCAATTTCTAACCAAAAGAAGTTTGAAAACCACAGAATTTTCCACACTTCGTCAGGCTTAAGCATGAAATCTATGCTCACTAGTCACATACATACAGATAATATTTGTATTTAAAACAGATGTTCTGATTTCAGTCATACCTGCCACTAATTATGAAACCAAAACTGCTGGCTATGAATGCCCAGGGGAAAAAAAACAAACAACAAAAAAAAACCCCAAAGAACCAAAAACCAAGAAAAAGGAAAAAAGCTATGGAATAGCTTACTTCTTTGGAATACCTGAGTTTGCATTTATCAGAATTATCATTCAATAATCACTATTAAAGGGGTTTTTATTAACAAAGCTGTAATTTACCTTCATTCTTCGGCACACGTTGAATGTTTATAGTTTTTCCTTGGTCATCATTAGCCTGTAGAGTATTCAGATCCACCTTGTAGTTCTTATTGTTAATTTTGACAGTGAGATGTGGTTTTTTAGCTATTTTGGCATCCTCCAGTTGCATATTTGTCAGTTTATCAAAAGCAACAAAGCTATCATTGCTTCCTGGATACCTCCATTCTACCAGGTTATAAACAAGTTTTGCCTTGGATTGTTCTTCTTCAGTATCCTTCAATTTTTGGATCATTTTTTGAACTTCCACAGAAACAAAACAGACATCCCTGCTAATCCCAGATATTTTAATGTGAGGTGGGGAAAGTTTATTTTCAAGCTGAATGGTAACATGCTTTCTCCTCTGGAGATCTGCCAAAGTGTCAATTTGCCTCTCATCAAAATTTTCAATTAGCTCATCTGAAATACTGTTTTCAAACTGTTCCTTTAAAATTAAATTCTTTATCCAGGTCTCAGTTGCATCCACATTTTTTTGGCTTTCTCCACAAATTTGAAATATGGCTAAATCAACTTTCTTCTCCAAAACCACAGGCTTTTTCTTCTCAGTGGGTTGTTTTTTGCCCCAAAAAAATGCTGTGAAGAAATATATGTTAATTATTAGTTTTAAATAGAAGATCCTTAGTTTTATGTGCCCATGCACACAGAAAACCCACCTACTTACATTTAAACAGAGACACCCATGAATCTCTTGTGGATGACTCTGAAGTACCCCTTTTCTTCATGCTTTCGTAGAAGTCTCTGAGCATATTTGCCTGGAAGATGATGATTTTAATTTTTTTCAAATGCTGTACTGATCTTCTGCTTGCAAATTCCTCTATAGCATCCAACATGTTATCAGCTACCTTTGCTGGACTCTGTCCTGCCTGACCTAAACAAAAATAAAAGGCACGTATCGGTGAACAGTACTTGAATCAAGACAGCATCCAGAAAACAGAGAACGTGTGCCCCACTCATACAGACTGGTGTCCCTCCCTCGTCCCCCACTATGCTTTCTGGCCAAAGCCCCAGGCTTAACCTCAGGTTTACACCTAAGCCTGTGAGCTCCAGGAGCTGACACCCTACACAGACCTGGGAAGCCCTTCTGGGATTCTCCCCCCATTTACTTTGAGACTCCAACAAGCACTTCAGCTTTAGCATCTCCATGACGTTTTTAAACCCACACATCATTAAGTTCATCCCCATCTTTAAACTGGGTACCAAAGTCAAACCAAATCAAAGTCAGTACAGCATTTTGGCACAAACCTACAGCGTATTTCAACATACAAACAGGAACATCAATCTCAAAACTGCTCTCATTCCCCCACAACAAGCCTGAAGTGCAACCTGAAGCTTATCCCGAAATGTTGGTGGGACCCCTGCCAATTTCAGCCACAGCATCCCTTGGACAGCATGACACCAGCACGCAGATGAAGTTGGCAGTCCAGGGGACCTGCTGTAACTATTACTGTGGAGTCCAAACGCTGACCCATGCACCAGCTCCTACCTTAACCTGGCACGCTGAGCAAGGACCAGCTCATGATTTATTTTTCCAGTCAAGGGGAGCCTTGGTCTGAGAAGGATACTCTGCTTTCTTCAAGCCCCGCTCCCCAGCCTAACCAGAAGCTTAAGCCAAATAAGCTAGCCTGCCTCTAGCCCTGCACTGGAGCAGGTACACTGAAACAAGACCTATAAAAGGTGTAAACTGTAGGTATTCTGTACCCAGCCAAGCAAGGATTTGGTCTCAGGACAACTCCAGCTTTCTTCACCCACAAACCCCAACCCCAGCCCTTCTGTGGGGCTGAAATCCCAAAGCAAGGTCTATGAGAAGTTTCAAGAAAGGTGCAGGGTGGCCAGCTGAGATACACAGTCTGTTTTGAGGCAGAATGTCTTTTATGGAGCAATACCTTTTCTTTAGGTGTTGTTGCTCAATCAATATTGACTGTAATATTGATTCTTTAAAAAAGCAGCATTTTTGAATTGTGCAGGTGGTGTTTGAACTGATCAAAACGACCTTTCACAAATCACAGTTTACAGAGTTTCTTGTACAAGTCTACTGTTATCCGTATCAGAGGTATTAACTTTGTCCCAGTCTCTAAACAACCCCCATCACTTTCCCAAGAAAAAGCAAACCTGTTCCAATTGCTGGGAAGGTGACAGATTTGTACATTCTTAGCTCACACTCGTGAAGGACTTTGGAGACCTGATTCTTCACATTGTTATTGTGAATCAAGTGGATGATTTTACTGCACAACAGTTTTCCACCTTGTGTAGTAATAAAGCCGCTTTGAGAGTGCTCAGCTGGAAGAGAGAAGATAAAGAAGGAGACATAACATTTTTAAAGTGGCTATCTCTTCTGATAAGACAGCTGGTTGTATTGATGCTAGTGTACACTGGAGCAATACGCACTAGAAGAGACATGGAAAAAGTGGAAAGAAAGCCACTGTGAGCTATATTATCCTGTTTTCAGTTGATTCTGTTTTTCTCTGTAAATATTCTGATTGCAGAATTTCTTTGAGAAAGTGATTTAAGTAATTGTGTGTTTTCTAATTTCCCGAGATCTCTGCTACAAAGCAGTTTCCTATTAAGTAGAACTTAAGAATTTATGTTGAATTTAAATACAGCTCACTTTTATTTAAAAGCATGCCAATAGAATGTGCAAAATTCATTTATATGAGGAATCCTTTCTCACACCCCTATTCCTTGAAAGCTAAAACTCTTATTCTGCAGAAGAGCTGAATGATTAAAATAACAAATTAAGATAATGACCAACTGATCTAACAACTGTGGTATGGAATCTTTAAAATGACATTTGTGTTTTTTCAGAGCACTCGTGTTTGATTAGAAACACCTCAAAATGGAGTCATATTGTGAGGATGAATAGACTGATGAACACAGAGTTACATACCACTTCACTGATCACAAAGGTAAGGACTGATTGTAAGATGCTCTGCATGTGCTGAGATCAGGCTGATAAATGGGGAGAGCTTGCAGAGCCAAAGGCTGGGAAAAATATCCAGGAAGCTCCATGTTGAAAGTTAACCTCTGGACTCGGAGCAGGAACATTTTGTTTATGCAGCCAGAACGTGTTCCTTCCTGTGCTTGTAGGAGTCAACCTTTTACTGCTCTACTGGTTTGGCAGAATGCAGACTACAGATGAACTTATGATCAAGGTGATATGCAGAGTTACATTATTTCAATTAAAAATAATTATTTATTTGTGAACATAAGCCCAAATATGCTATTAGTTTTTAAAGGCCAGTCCTGTACATGTTTACACCAAAAGACAGTCTTCCACCACTTTGTTCAGTTTCAAAACTTCAGCTCTCCTGCAGCTGACAATAGGTGAGCTTAAAAATTACACTCTAAGTCAATGGGACTGTTTCTGTCCTTAAGTCAGGAACATGCATGAGTAATTTCAGGGATAAAGAACTTAAATTACATTAATTTCCAAGCATTTATTAGCATTGGACAACTGTATCCATCTTGTGTTAAGCTGTGAAAAGAAAAATTCTCAAAGCAAGTTTCATAACAACAATAGGGCTTTTCAGAATTCCTGAAAGTTAAAGCTATTTTTTCAGAACAGATAGTTATACCATCAGAGAATTATAAAACAACTTTAAGTTCTCAGAGGGAACAAAAAAATAATTTAATCAGACAAAATAGTATGCTTTCACATACCATATAGAGCACATTCTTCTTCTACCTCGGAACCAGCAGCATCCATAATTGCTTTGAAGACCCCTTAAATAATACAAGAAAAGCATATGCATTAATTAAGTCAATTCAGCTATTTCTACTCAAAACTCTACCCCGCTTCTGTACTCTACAAACACCCCAAATTCGCATAGGGCAAGATCCCGCAAAGTGCAAAACCTTGCCAGGTCCCCTAAGTGCCCTCCATGACACGCTGTACTGGCTGCAAAGAGAACATTGCCTTCATTATTGATTAGAAATAATTAAGAATAACTCCTATTTCATCGTTTCACCAGCCAGTAGCATGCCCCTCACCGAACTCTGATTGCTTTGAATTATATAATTTGATGTCCTTCGTGGCTGCAATTCACAATGTCACCAAAGAATCCTCTGCTTCTTACAGGTCAGTTTACTTAACCAGGGCTTTGGCTTACAGTGGAACATATTAGGACAAGAGCAGTTTTGCAGAATTATATTCGACCTAAAAATTCCCTTTTATTTAAGCATTTTTGTTTTTAAACAAGAAACATCTGGTCAGATGCCTTCCATTTTAGTAGTTTGGAAACAAAACAGAATATTCAGGACATGTGAAAAAACCTGTTTAAGATCAATTTCCTGACTAATCACAACTCTCTCTCATCTGAAGAATACTTCACAAAAGTTTCACATACGGACAATTGTTTCCGCTCTCCCTTCTAGAAACTAGCACAAATTTATCGCTGAAGAGCTACATATTCAATACAATACCTGATGTAGCATCAAATGTTGGATTGGATATGTTTACAATAACCTCTGTATCCTCCTTGGTAATATCTCCGCGAATTAATTGGAGCGTAATGGAACCAATCTGCATTTCATGAACTCCCAATACTTCAGCTGAAACAGGCCTAATGAAACCTGCAAGGGAAAGAAAACCACCTTAAAATACTTCTCCTCTACACTGGGGTATTGTTCTCTTCCATTGATGGAAACTTCAACTTATCCTTTTGCGGAACATGCTCTAGATCAGTTTGATGGACCTAGAGAGTCTCTGCCTTTCTCTTCATTTCTGAAAGCAGGAAGGCACAGTATTCTTCCTGTTTAAATACTGTGAAAGTGGAATAATTTCTATTTCTATACATTGAAGCAATATAAATTCAGAAAGGACTCTTGGGGTTATCTGATCTGACCAGCTCTGTAACGGAGCTTCCCGAATTAACTCTGCCAAAAAATGGAGTATCCAGCTTAAGCATGGCCAGTAATGGAGATCCCATCACACCACTTTTGTAAGATATTTCATCCTTACCCTCGCAGATATAAAACTGTTCCTTGCTTCTATTCTAAACTTACCTAATTCATATTTTATCTGCATGCTCTTAACTTCATCTCACCAATACACACAGCAGCTGAGAAAAGCTATATATTCTTATGAATAAGCCTCTGCCATTCATGCAGTTCACTCATGTTTTTGCTAGTGTGTCACACTACCATCAATAAATGGAAAGGAAATTATCCATTCTGTATATCTCTATATAGGAGATTAAAGGTACAGAAATACATGTTATTTATGGCTTGTTTGGCAAAGTGATACCAAGTTCTTATATGCTTTGAGCAGGACCAACTAACGGTTCTCCTACCAGGATATCCTCTTCCATGTGATAAGACTGACCTCACTAAGAGACGAGCATGCCCTCAACAAAATAAATTCCTCTTTAAGATTTTTACAAATGGGGTTTAAGAATGTTGGCCCATTAGGAGGAAAAAAAATGCTCTGTGTCTTGATGACATTTTGTCTTTTTCCTGATACGCATAAAACCACTTTACAGTATTTACATTCTCCCCTGTGTCCCACCTCCTGCCCTTGCACAACTTACTTGACCGTGGTGCTGCAGCATTGCAACTTTCAGCTATCCTACGTTCTAGTTCAATGGTAAAAGCCTAAGAAGAGAAAAAAGGTACCAAAGATAGTATTTCATATCCTGAATATATCCTGAATATTTTTATAATTAACATTTAACAGTCATGTAGCTCTTGCTGAGCCATCTGACACACTTTACAGTCATGTTTAGGCATCATTAATAACAGCGGAAGCCTCAGTGTGGACAGTGTGATAATAGATACTGTCTTTGTGTTGCCAGAGCTCCTCTGGCAAAAGATGAGCGAGCATCTACAGGTGTTTACAGCAGTGAGGCCAATTTTGTCTGCAGCTTGTGCTTGCTGAGCGTTTATATTTCAGAGACACTGAATGAGACACTGGAGAGACATCCCACTGTCACCGGCCCACAGCAGTAAGAAGTGCTAAATTATTCCCTTAAGAAAGCAATATAACCAAAATATATTGTTAAGGAATAACTAGACCAGTACGTAACATAGACGGCTTTGTCCTGAGAAGACCTACCTCAATGTTATCCGTATCTTTTGGATTCAAGAGAAAATGAACTTCCTGGAGAGTCTTCCGAGTGTGACTACTACTGAACGCGAATACCACATCAAACATTGACTTGGAAACAACGGTTTTAGGAAATCCAAATCCTCCAGTTCCAATAGCTGGGAAAGTGATCGAATTCAGTCCAAGTTCTTCAGTTTTCTTCAAGCAGTAATTGATTATATCTTCTAGGATCTACAAAACACAGCAAAAACCCTTTTTTTTTTAAAAAAAAAAAAAAAAAGAGGCATCATGTATTATTAGTTCTATAGAGACTATGCTGGTATGAGAAAAAGCTCTCAGTGTATCAAGGCATCTTCAAGGTCACTCAAACAGAAGTAAATGGAGTTGAGTCATCTAAGCTAACTATTTTAAATCCTGAAACCTCAGGATAGGATCCCAAATAAATCTGTTTTCAAATCTTTTTTTTTTAACAATTAAAATGTACCTTCAGGGTCTGTCCTCTTCCTCCATCCCATGAAGGAAGTATGGCATGAAGCACAGACTTGCAGGCCAGAGCACATCCACTGGTGCAGAGCACACTCCCTTGACCAGCAACCTGTCTTTGTCTTTCTCTGTCAAACTCTACTTGGAGCGCTGGTCCAGCCTTTTCCAGCAAGGCTTTGCAAAGAGGCCCCACGCCAAACTTCAGATCTGTGCCAACACTGTTGACAATAACATCCGTCTGCAACAAAATTAAAATGAAAATATCTATAGCCAGACTTCAAGTAAAAATATGCATCGAGACTAAAAGCACTACCAAAGCAACGCACAGCAGGAAAAACAAGATGCCAGTGGAGAAATAACCCGGTTTTCAGCACAGCTTCTGCATACTGAGTATTCCTGGACTTGTAGGAAACCTATGGTAGGCAGCATCAGACCCACTGTGAGCACCAGTACCACAGGTCTCTACTATGTGTGAGCACGTCATCCATCCATCCATCCATCCATCCATCCATCCAGGCAGAGCTGTCAAGGCCTCAGTGGAGGTGAGGCTGTGACTCACCTCATCCTGCGCATATGCCAATGTCTGGGCAGGTGTAAAAAAAGATGTTAAACTCCCAAAGTATAAAAAACAGGGGCTGCTGAAAAAGAGAAATTTATCAAGATGCACTTTGCATCACTGAAAAAAAAAATCAGAAGGGAAAGAAACTATGTCAGAGGTGTAAATCGAGTCTTGATGGTCTAGATGAGTAGTAGTTAAACTCTTTGTTAGCAAACAGAATGAAAAAAAGAAAATGGGGGAAGAAAACAAGTAGAATTAGGTCTAGACTTTGGCAAAACAATCTAAGCATGCACTCTTCTATGGGGTCACTTTTCTAGAGCCCAGCAACTTAGAACTTAGCAACAAATAGACTGTGTCTTTAATCCATCCAAAGAGAAGAGAACTAAAAAAAAAAAAAAAAAGTTTTTTGCTCCCTGTTAGCATGACTTACAACATTAGCCCAGGCAGGTGCCAATTTCCAGAATATCCAACCTAGATACCTACAGATCATATAAATACTTTTTAAAAGTATTTTAATATTTCCCTTTTAGAAAAAAGAAAACTGTTTTACATGTTGACCTTAGATCTAGAGAACAAATAAAACCTAGCTGGAGACAAAACATCCTGAAATTCACAGCTGGTCACTAGAAATGGCTGCAGAGTGACACATCCCAACCTGAAATCCATCAGTTTTGCAAACTTGCATCCTTGTTTAGCTAGCATATAGCCATTGTTTCCTTATGTAGCAATTGCCTTATGAAACAATATAACCTACTGTCCTTCCTTTTCTATTTAAATTTAAAGATCTTCATGTGAAGTTAGAGAGGAAGCGTAAAGTTAAAGACCTACCATGGCTTCCTGAATGTTTTTCTCCTCTACTTGGATGTAAAGTCCTTCATTTGTCATAACCATCTGCAGATCATCTCTAGCCATCTGCAGATCCTCTCTTCTCTTACCCTTCTGGCTTTCTCTCAGCTTACTGTTTTCCGGTGTCAGCAGTATCGAGGAGGATGATTTAGCTGTAAACACTGTCTTTACTGTCTCACTCAGAACCTGAACTGTTTCTTCTGCCTCATCCACAAGATGAACCTCCTTCAAGCTGCTGTCCCCCATGGATTCTTCCAAGGTCTCCTTGATGGAGGATACAATTGAATTTGCACACGTCTGCAGCGGGAAGCCAAAAATCCCTCCGCTTATAGCGGGCAGAGCTATGGAACGATGATTGTACGTTTCAGCTAGTTGAAGACTTTTCTTCACTGTCTTTCTTAACAAGTACACGCACTTTTCTGCTTCATCCTTCCTCCACCTGGGCCCTACAGCATGAATGACGTTCTTGCAGGGAAGTTTCCCAGCGCCCGTGATAACTGCACACCCAGGATGCAAACTCCCGTTGCTCCTCACCAGCTCGTTGCACTCCTCTTGCAGCTCTGGACCAGCCGCTTTTAACAGTGCCTCAGCAAGGCCACCGATGTGTTTTAAGTCTTCGTTAGATGCGTTCACCACAACATCAACAGGGTGAGTGCACAAGTTACCTTTATACACTGCTACTACAACTCCATCTGGCAGCATTTTCTGGTAGTAGAGCTTTCTTTTCTCTTTATCACCAATTTTTTCACCCTTCTGTTGTTGTTGTTCTTCTTCTTCTTCTTCCAGTGTAATCAAACAGCTAAATTTCTGCTTTGCCTCAAAAACACATGAATCTTTCCTCTCAGTGAAGAACTCTTTGGCTCCTGGTTTATCAATTGGCACGTTTTTCCAGTAAAGGGATGAGACAATTTTTTCAAACATGGCGACTGCTTTTGGCATTTCTGCTTTTGGTCCGCTCAGGGAAATACACGGCGTCTTGGTGTCAAAACGTACCGTCACACCTCTCTTCCTCAATTCAAGACAAACACCGGATTTTTCCTTCTCTACAAATTGCACTACCACCACCGACTCAGCCGGGATTACTTTTTCCACATTTGTGTTTCTATCTATAAAATCATTAAGTTTCTGATGAACTTTTGTTACGGCCTTAGAAAAGCCAGTAATAATCACTTTATTTTCTTTTCCAACAGGTTCATCAATGACTACAGTTTCCTGGGACGAATTGTACTTCTTACGCAAGGAGGCAAGAAGACTCTTCCACTGCTCCTTTTTAATGACCTCACCATCCTCCACGTTGATGCACTCATATTCTAAGCCTGTCTTTATTTGCTTTTCTGCTTCTAAAAGATCTTTGGGAGCATCTCCAAATAGCAACACAGTATCATCCTCAAGCTCATAAAAAGCATTAATCTTTTTCTTAATGAATAATGTCTCTGACATTGTTTTATTATCTACATGCTGTAGATAGTAGAAAACATGGGGATCAATGGTAACTGATGTAAATGGCATGTTCAATACCTTTTCCAGTAAGTCAGCTTTGATTTTATATACTTCTGCAGGTAATCCACACAACTGAACAGTTTTTTTTGTGTCATCATAGAAGATCTCTAAGCACGGATATTCTTTGTGAATATTCTCTTCTAGCCCAGCATTGTGCAGAATGGCATACTTCCCTGGGATCACTGACACAGAAATTTCTATGCTTTGTTTTTTCCTTTCACTTTGCTTCATGGCTTTTTCCATGCATTCCCTCACTTCTTTCTCTGCACTGTCCACTGCTGCTCTGTTGCCTGCAATCACCACCATCTCCTCAGAAATATCAGTTATGATCAAATCAACATCTTTCATCAATCTGGTTTTCACATCTTCCCAATCCAGTGAATTTACTTTACATTTTATAGCTATGTAACGTGACATGATACGCGAGAACTCCGCAGATGCATCTTGCTTCCATGTCTTGATCAACTTAGTCATTGGCTTTTTCTGCTCGGAGAGAGATGACAATGGGCACAGCATAATTTCTGGGTGTGCACAGTCTGTCTGTGGCCATTTTAGCTCACAATGGCAAATTGCCATTTCCTGGTTTATGTCTTGGATCAGTTTAGCCTGCCCTTGTAAAAACTGCCACACGTACGGATCTAGTGGTACCCCAATGGGGTCTGGCATCTTGATCGTTGGTCTGTCTTCTCCATAGAGAGCTGTTCCCAGGGACTGGTAATATGGATGCACAGAAATCGGTGTCTGTTCCAGTAAATGTTGCTTTTCCAAGACAGCCTTTAGATCTAAAAGTTAGCGCACATACATACAAACATGTATAAGTCATTAACTTCAAATCAAGCAAATGACTCTGCTCTTAGAACTATTACATTGAATAAAATAACTTTTATTTTTTAATTTGAAATGGATATTTTGATGTCCTTCTGATTTCCAAACCACTCTGTAGGGGACAAGATAAGAGGCCTGGCTCTAACTAGTTTGGTAAATATGCCTGTGCCTGTATTTACCTTTACAGTTCACCTTGGTCTCATTTCCTAAGGAAACCTCACCACAGAGCAGGGCCATATCAAGCTACTACTATGAAATGCTCCTTATTATCAACTTAAAATAAACCTTTTTGTGCCAGTACGTTTTTACTTTTTTTTTTTTTTTTTTGCCATTTCAGTTGGAATGGATAAAGGAAAGGAATTATAATGTTGGCAGGGACTTAAAACCACATTACAATAATCCAAATTACGTATTAACATATGAAATATTCTTAAGCAAATTCTGAGAGTCAGAAGAAAAACAATCACTGGGCAGATATCTTTTAATTAAAAGTAAAGCAATTTACTAAGCCATGAGTCTCCTAACACAGAGATATTTACCAGAGGTTGCACTGGCAGAAAAACAGGACAGTGATTCGACACAAGGAATGGTAATGAGATTGTTCTTTAGTTCTATTCTTCCCTGATAATTAAGATATTTGACCTTAATTCATTTCTGAAAGCCAGCTGCAAAAGCTGAAGTTGTGGACAGATCCTGCTTCCTCTACCTGTAAGTACAATTAATGTCATATTGCAGATAAAAACCTCTGTAAATGGGGAAAAAACATCAGCGGGAACAACCCCTGCACAAAGCAGGTATTCAAATGAACCTTTGGTAATGTAAAAAAAACAGAGAGATTCTGAAACCCTAGAAATGCAGCAGTATTTCTAAATCCAGAGCACTTCTGAGGAACAGGACAGCGTACGCTGGCTTTAGCAACAGCAAGCCAGGCTTCTCCTAATGCCCAGACCATGGTAATTCTCTTTCAGGTTCTCCACCTGGGAGCACTTTGGTCAGGCAAAGGACAGCGTTACCTTTGTGATCACAGAAAGTAACGATGGCCGAGTTCTCCTCAGGGAAGAGCTGGACATCCGACACGGGCGCCCCTCCGTTCCGTTCACTCTCAAAGTAAACCGTGATGTAGTCTGTGGAAACGCTGGCCGGTACGTTTTCAGCCTTGATGCTCTGGGTTGATTCAAGAAGCCTGGCAGTGATGTTGAATTTTTTAACTCTCTTGTTTTGTGAACATTTTTTGACAAATTCTTCAGTATCTGTAAACAGAAGAGCAGTACGAACTGACCATGTTTTCCTGGGTCGTTATCAACCCTGGCTATCGCTTCTGGCAGAGAAATGAGCTGAGTCTACTTCTCCCTGTATCTGGAGCAAAACAGTCTTTAGTGCTAAATGAGTCTGTGTGGTAATAAAGAAGGGGAAATGCACACAGCCATGTTACTCTCTGCTATTCACTGCCACTATGTCTCTGCTTCCCTCTAATTCATGTCTTTTATAAACTAAGCACTTCTCACTGTTTCACTGTCTTCTCAAATGGAGACTTTACATACTTCGATAAGCTGCAGAACTCATCTCCACACTCTTAGTCTGCTTTTAATTCTTCTCCATTAAACCCGAAATAAGATAGAGACAATGAAACTTTCTCATCCAATTTCAGTTAATGAAGATGCCACAATTTTCTTTTTCGCAGGGTAACATTTGGATCACAGGCATTTTCATGGAGCTGTATGTAAGACTTACATCTTTCTTGAGAGACGACAGTCAAGGTACTTTTTAAAAACTGTCTGAATCTCTGATGGGACAGGAATAAAGCTCTGAAAGCTATTACTCATACATATACATGGAAATAAATGACGATGTGCATCCTGTCTTACCGATATTTTTCATAAAGGTAGCTACAGCAACATTTATTTCAGGTATCACTTCCACAGTGAAGTCATCATCTACTGTCAGGCCACTGATGTTCTCCAACAGCATGCGTAAGCACTTTGGACTGCATCCTTGTATGTTTTCAAACACCACCGAAGGCGAGGTCTCTGCGGACTTTTCTGCTATGTTCTCCACAGCGCCAGCTTCCTCCTGGAGTTCACTCTTCGGAACAAAACTCTCTGCTTTCTGCAAGGTTTCTGCATCATCTTCAACAAAAAGAGAAATAAGCCACATGACATATTGGTACACATTTCCTGGAATAAGCAGATTTTGCTTACCCTTTCTCTCCTTTCCCTCTCCCAGAAAAGAGATCATCTAACCAAATACTGCAGGGTACCCCAGGACATTTTGGGACACAAAACAGCCCAGATGTGATGTTCTGCGGGGCTGCAGGCAGCTTCTTTGGTAGCACAAAAATAGCCATGAGTAAACAAGTCCAAGGTCACTGGTATGTCTTCGGGTTGGAAACATAAATTAAAAAAAAAAAAAGTAAAAAAAAAAATCCATTGGGATAATTGACCCTGTAGCCTCTGCATCTATTTCTTAGCCTGGGTGCAGGCATAACAAGCCTCAACATAGCCTGGGACATCTGCAAGCACCATAGGCCACCAGTAGCTTTTTGTGACTCTATGCAAAGCCTCCTGATGACCACCATGCCCTGCCAGCAGTGTGGCATGACAGCGCTGAAGGATCCATGTGCACACAAGGCTGGTGGGGATGCAACAAAATTTTGTGGATAGAAAATATAACAGGGGTGCCCACTGAGTACCCCAGAAGTCCAGCGGCTGCCAGAGGAAGGCATGTCTCCAGCTTTGCAGACAGATGAAGGTGGGGGCAGGAAAGAACCTCCAAACAGGAACAACATGTTCTGCCCCGTGCTTGAGTAAACTGAAAGTGTCTCCCAGGTATGCGGCAACACAACTATCCAACAAGTCACGCAAAACGGCGGTCACAGAGCGCTGCAAGGTGACGGGGGACTGGCATAGGCCAAAGGCACCCCAGGGTGCTCAAGATGGCCACACTCACAAACGAAGGCAGCTCTCCCCACCTTGCCCCAGCGAACACAAGCAGGAGCATAGGCCCCTCTCAGTTTGGTAAACCAGCATATTCCTGCACCATGGTGAGGAGACGAGCATTGAACGGAACTCTGAAGCTCACCACCCTCAGTGTAAACCTCCAGGGCCACCATCTCCGGCTATGGCAGAGGACAGATATGACCGAGGGGAGAGGAGCTCGGTGGAGCAGCTGTACACATGACATGGGGTGTGGGGGTCAGGTCTCTGCTTGCTTTTGCTCAAGAACACCCAAAAATCCCTAAATCCTGGGGCAGCACCCAACAGGCCGGCCGTGGGGACAGCTGCAAGGAGAGAGACAGAGACATGGGATGGAAAGGCTGGAGCAGGTGGCAGCACAAACAGGCTGGCTCTGCCCGCTCGCTGGGATTACAAGCTCTCCTGAAGTACAACAACTGATACCAAACCCATAATGTTTACAGAAGACAGCTGCTTTTGAAGGCCTACCAGCATAAGCCCGACAAGAAGAAAACAAAAGAAATAACTGCAGAAGCCATAGCTCTACAGATGCGAGTCGTTAATTTCTAGATTGCTGACAGGAATCATCTGCTCCACTATGTCCACTGAAGAAAGTACGAAAAAGGCAAAACCGAAAGCTAGGCTGACCCAACAAGGCCATTAAAAGCAGCATCTGGAGATTTTCGGCGTCCTCTCTAGTATAACTGAAAAGCAGTAGATGACAACCTTGACTACCTAATTTTGAAGGGGGGAAAAACCACCGAACAAGACTTCATACAGAAAGGAAAAGATATAAAGAACTTCCTGATTAAACGGTCTGTCTTGGGACTGAGTATTTACTGTTTGCGAATGTAGGAATATCTGGGAGTGCAGTCATGTTTTCTAGATTGCTTTCTGAATCATGAAGCTTAGCAGAATATTGCTGAAAGAGGACATAACCGAAGTCACCGAGGTACTGCGGAGATGCACCACTTGCCTTTACAGACTATCCTAACTGTAGGGAGCACGGAGGCACCAGGCCTGGGATTGAGACCTTCAATCTAGGTGTTTCTACACAGATCTTATCTTAGAGCAGTTACGCAGGATAAGGAAACTAAATCCCTCTCTGGAGATGCTCCTCTGATTAAAAAGGCTATTTTAGAAGCTAAAACCAGGTGTGTGGCCTAAGTCTGGCAAGGTCAACTCCATCCCTGGTGATCAAGTCTACAGCGTCCCTGGCCAGACATCCTTCCCTGTATCCCCTGAGTCAGGCTGCCAAACTCAGAAACTTTCAGCACAACTCCCCACAGAACTGGAGCTGTGTGTGGAAAAAGCACCAACATTTTCATTTCATGAAGAATCAGCACACAGAGCGATGGATAACATTTTACCTTTTGTTTGGAGATTGCTCGTGGCATCCAGACCCTAAAATAAAACGAAAGCAAAATATCAGTGACTGATTTGACACTCTCACCACTATTTCAAAGCTCTGGTTAGGATTACAATTTTTATTCACCTTTGTGGGAACTAATTTTTCTTCAAATGCCTCCTCTTCAGCACCTAGTGCTGTTTCAGGCTCTGTGACAATCAACTTCAATTCTCCTTTTTCTCCCAAATACAGCTTATGAGACTGTCTCTCAAGAACTCGTTTCTTCACTAAATAAAAGCAAAAAATCCCAGTGACAATCTGAATAGAAATACAACTTCAAATTACACAGCACTTTTCCACCATTACATTAGGACGCATCTACTGTCCCACAAAATGAAGGAGCTTCGAACTCCTGATGCTAACACAGCACGCACGAGGCTTTCCTCCTGAAACGAAACGGAAGAAGAGCAGAGGAGATTGCCCCTGCAGGGAAGGAGCAGAGATGCGAGGCTCTGCTCCACCACACGTTTCCTGGCTGGTGTCCAGGCGGCAGCCCCGCGCCGGGGCTGCGGCACGAGGGTCCCGGTACCGGCCCCACGCCTCGTACACCCTCTTCCAGCCAGTGTCAAGATGGCCCGGGGCTGCGTGTCCTGAACTTACCGGCGGGGGGAGGCAGCAGCTGGGGAGCATGATAAGGCAAAAGACAAAAAAAAAAAAAAAAAAAAGTGTGTCTATATATGTGTTTATGCACATACATCGTACATATCCATGCATGTATATGTCTATTTTTAACACAGCTGCGCCCAGATGCTTTCCACCTTGCTGCAAGTTTATAGAAATACACGCACGTTATGTATGCCGTATTTTTAAGACATATCTGTACCTACACTACATATTAAACGATATTAACATAAGCTTTATTAGTCCGAGTGCAGTCTAGAGAGTACTACCGCGCATCAAAATTAATACATACGTATATGCACCTGGTAGGATATATTCGTTAACTTATAGCCTAGAGTTGTTCAAAGTGCAACCTAGAGGCTAGCACTAAGCGCCGAATTTAAGCGGAGAGAGAGAGAGAAAAG
>VZTL01064935.1:0-27528 GCA_013400535.1 Scopus umbretta
CCAACTGAGATTAAACCATGACACAAATACATGGAGATATGTTTCTAATTTTTCATCCAAAATATTTTTTAAAAAAGATTACTTGCATTTTCTTTGTATTAAAAGTGTAATTTTTATAAGAAACATCCTATTTCAAATTAATTTTTATATTGAAGATCAGGGAAGAAAAAAAACAAGAATTTTGACCAAAAAAAGACACGGTTTTTATTCTTGAACAAAGTAACCTGTGTTGTAGGAAAAAACTGGTGCTTAGAGGAGAAAGCAGGACAGTACTGCAAGAGATGATGGGAGAAAAGTCATAGCTTCTTTTTCCCTGACAGAATCCTAAGAGTTTTAAGACCAGTTTAAGAAAAAGAAACTTCTTTCATTTTACTGCAGCTGTTCATGGGTATACATTTTACAAACTTTTTCACTGTAAGTGCTCCAAGAACTAGATTTCACATGAGTTTTGACAAACCTCTACTTAGAACACACTTCCAGAAATTAAATTCTAGCTGAACAGCAAAAAATAGGAATGGTGTACAAGGACATTCTAGCAGAAAAATGGAGGGAGCCAAATGTTAAGACTACTGCTATAAGCCCAATATAAAAAACTACACAGTAGATGCCCTGACAGAGTCAATCCTGTTAAAAGTCTCCTAGAGTGGGATTCATTTGATCAGTCACAGGGGTCTGAAGCAGGACTCTAGGTCTGAAGGTGACAAAGGCTGCCTACAGTCAGGAGAAAGAACAGTCACTTTCAGGCACAGTCTGAGTCATCCTAATTTCGACACCTGAAATACAACTGCCTAAGCTGGTAGTGGGAGGTGCTGCTGAGGATCCTCTGCCAGAGGATCAAACAGCTGTCAAGGGTTTGTACATTTATTTTCACGTTCTCAAATGCTCACTGTAGTTTCCATGATGTTCTCTCAGCCTGCAGCTTCTCTTGCTACGAGCCAACCTTGTGGAAAGACCAGTGGTTGAGGTTAGAGAGAGCAAAGTTTCCACTTCTGATCATTTATTGGTGACTCATGGGAAAGTAAGTTGACTTTTCTGCTTGCTACATGTCACTGAGGCCACTGCTGTCAGCCCTGCACAGTTCCAAAGAAAGAATTGTGTCTTTTATATCAGGAATATGTGAAATATCTCATTTATTGTACATCAAGGAAGTACCTCTGCAGCTCAATAGATTTCTGGATGAAAAATCCCTTTTATAAGAGGTTGGTTAAAAACATGACATAAAAAAAAAAATCTGGGTTTATATGTAAACCAAGCTACTGTGACTTGGAAAAAAAAAAATCAGCATAGGGAACAAACACTAGGCAGAATAAGGGTAACATTTTAAGGCATGCTTCTTCTGTCCATAACCCCTTTCAAAATACTGATGTCTTTTCAGATACCGAAAATTGAGCAGATCTTTAGCCATAAATTGATCATTATATCTTGCTAGGATAAACAAACGAAAAGTATTTGAGACAATACATGAACCACAAGAAAAGAGAAACTCAAAGTATAGATGTTGATTTTTTTAATGTGAAATATGACTGTTCCATATTGTGGAACAGAAAAATAGAACCATCCAGTGGTCATTACTATGTAATCTTTTATGTTGACCACAGCTACAAATCTTACTGTGCTGTTATGTCAGTTTTACTGTGAAATATGCATTTCTGTCTATATAAACCGAATCTGCTTTTAGAAACTTAAATCAAGTGACGTAGAAACTTTTGACCTGCCATACAGGCATAAATAACAACCCCACAGAGAAGCAAAACTACCTTTATGAAAATTGACTATATGGCTTCCTCCTAGACACTTTATTGTTCCAAAATGATTGGCTACACTTTAAACAGACGATTATTATTAAATAGTATGTTTTTACAAATATATTCCTAATTTTGGCATTCAATCAGTATGATTTTTTTATTATTATTATCACATAAAAATCTGTTTACACGTTTGAATCACTTCCATTCTTCATAGGCATTCAAGCTGTACCCGGTATAGCTTGATCAGCTATGATAACCAAGGCTTGCTTTATTCCTCAGGATTCTGCTTCCATTACCATTTTATTATTTGCCTCATCAGTGGCAGAAAAAAGAGAGTATGACATTGCCTACTTATAAGCTATACAATTTACTGCAATGAAATTAGGAAAACCCAAGGGGGAAGAACAGGTAGCTGTGCTTTTTGTCTGAATCATATGCTTTTCATTCATAAGGAACCATCAACAGCAAAAGCCGGTATTACAGACAAAACTTGAACCCTAACAGAAGGTTTGCTTCGGAGACTGAGGTTTTTCTAGTTGAGAGACAAGCTATACAGAGTTTTTTTAACTCAGTGCAATGATATGAAGAAAGCTGAGAAATACCTTGGTAAATACACACTGCTGCATACCAAATGAAGTCTGCAGTCTTAAATTTAATATTCTGCAAACTCATTCCACAGAACAGTTGAAAGTTGTGGATGTTTCCATGTATGTGTCTTTAACACACACGTGTTCAGCACAATATCACATATATGGCGATAAGCAAACCTTATTCATGTTGGATGCAAAATCCCAGGTGGTTTCTTGTGAACATCAGCTCAAGCTTCTAACGTTTGAGTTTTGTTTGTCCCTTGGAGAGGAAGCTAGCCCTCTTCACAGGCTTGAACTCAAAAGCCATAGTGGCCCTGCATCAGATAGGCAGCTGTGTGCCTCCTCATTCCACAGCTAGTCCAAAGATCAGGTGAGGATCTATGTGTCAGCACAGGCACTGGTTTGCAAAGGTACCATGCACAGCTTTCCAGATCGGGGCTGAAGGAATTCATGCTGACAAAGCAATGTGCACTGGTTGGCAGCTCTGGTGGTTTCCTCCGCTCCTTTCCTTCCTTGTCTTTCTATGGCTACCCTTGAAGACTAAAAGGCTGTTTAAAAGCCATTATGACCTAAAACGGGGATGGTCATTAGCTTTCACGTTCCCTCCTCAGGCTATACTGTTTACCATTTCCTGCTGTGGCTGCCCAGGAAAATAGCACCATTTTCATCTGTTATACTTTCTTGCCCTCTGCTGGAAAAACTGTCAAATGAATCTGCAGAACTGAACCTTTTGAAACTGTTTTTTCAATCCATCATGAAGATACTTTCTTCACACAATCTTCCCCCAAAACCCTCATAAGAAATACTAAAAAATTTCCTTTCTAACCAAACCATCTGATTCCTAACGATTAATCCTGACCCTATTCCAGAATCAGACCAATGCATTGAAAGTACCATTTTCTCTGCAAAATGTACTTGCTTCAAAACACAAGGAGAAAGTAGGGAAGAGTGGAGACCAAACACGCGAAAGAAAATTGGGGAACAAATAATATGCTTGCATTTTTCTATAACACAAATGAAATGCAGGTGCTGGTGTTAAATGGGAATACAGGGCAATAGTATTTTCCACTTTAATAAATTATACCGTGTTTGTGATGTTCTAAGTGAATAAATGGGTAGCAAGTGTTGTTCCATTGTCAATAAACAACATGTATATGTTTTCCTACTCACAACCAGAGAATAATTCTTCATAACAGAAACTAAATTTCCTCTCTGCCATTATAGCATTACTATGGGGACATATTTGGGAGCCTTTTGAAAACTTCTGGGAGACAATCTTGTCTCTGGGTTTTACGCCATTAAAACCTCAGGCTTCTGACTTTCTCCAAATGCATACACTTTCTCTTGAACAGTAGTTGGAAAAGCAGTCAGGTTCTTTGGCTGTATTGTCATCATTCTCCTTTTCATCAAAGAGTAGTTACGGTGAATTAAAAAAGTAATGTCACCATGTCACAAAGAAGGAAGGATAGCTCTTTGTTAAGTATGCTGCTGGGAAGGACCTCTCTATCTTTTAATGCCTCTTCAGGCCTTTCAGGCAATCATAGTTCCCTCCTGTGAGCCATGAACCTTTGCAGAAAGTCTTTATGTCATAAGTAACCTTCTGCTTTCTATTTAGTGACCTTAATCTTCAAAATGACAGGATATTTCCATGGCATGGAGAGTTTCCTTTACACACCCTTACCCAGCATGGAATGGCTCACATGAATAAGCGTATCATATTTAGGAAAATGGAAATTTTCTTTCAGCTATTCTCTTTTCAGTGAATACTTTCAAAGACCAGGTCTTAGCTTGATACTGCAAAAAGTAGCCATCTCTGCTGGGATAAAACAGATTGAAAATGTATGTGAGCAGGACTCATGTTCCTCTTTTCGGCTGCAGTCAGGTTCCTTTTCAGATGGTCAGTTGTTTTACAGTGGCTGCTTCCATTCACCATATTATATTCCACTAATACTCACAAGTTCCCAGATTTGTTTCATAATGCAAACCAGATTTTAACGGATTTGTTTTGGGAACTATCACGTTTCCTCTGGCAGTGCAGATAGCATCTTCAGGTGTTGCTGACCACCTAATAACCTTACTATAACAACAACAGCCTTTTACTCACAGTAAGGTCAAGTTCTTTTAACTTTTTAAAGTATTGTAACAGCTGGAAACAAAAAATAGATCCAGAAAATGTCAGTCAGCAAGTCCTTAGCAGACTGTTAGAGGACTACAGGCTAGAGATTGAGATAAATTGATCCAAACTGCAATTTTATAGATTTATATAGAGAGATGTTTTATAAATACAGCTATAGAAAGGCAACATCCATGACATCATCTTCTGTCAGTGTCAGCTTCCACACCAGAGTAGCAGAAATACAGTTTCCTTTTGCCTAAATTTCTTTCCAAAACCAAAACATCAGAGATAATATATTAGCAGCATACTATGGCTCAGGGAATAAGTAATGGCATGCAGCATGCAGAGCTTTTCATTTCAAGAACATAAGTTCAAGTTCAGCCCAAGCCACCAGAGGCCTGAAAGTCCTGTTGTGACTCCTCTAACAACCTATTGAAAATGAGTTCATTTTCCAAATCCAATTACTTTGGGTTTGTTTTCCATATCCAGGGGATATGTTCACATCACAAATAACATCAGCATAGAAGAAAATCTTAAAGTTTTGAGCGGAAAGGTCAATGATTAGATGAGATTAAAACTGGTATATCCTCATCCGCTTCAAGTTTTCCCCCTCTGTCAGGATGGCAGTGCAGAGAGATTCCCCTGGCCAGTTCCTCTAGAGTAGTCACCCTGTTAGGGGCTTCCATTGCCAAGAGAGGGACAAATCAAGGCACTCAGTGCGGGATCGGGATCTGAATTTTCAGATCAGTTCAGAAAGAAGTCGGTGGGGAAAGGAGCATAACCCATTTTGAATTTGAGCTCTGTCACAACAAATATTTCTGACATCAGAAGATAGAGCTGTCACACGGTCCTGTTATACTCCTTTCTTTCTGTCACACCTTGTGCGCACACAGTATTCTGCACATTTCAGAATGTGAGTAAGGGTTCCTGTGCTCCATATTTAATGCAGTTTATACCAGGGGAGATCAAAAGTGATTTTAAGGAGAAGTTACGGTGCCCAGCAACATTTACTTGATATGCCTTAACAGAAAAGAGGAGCAGAAGCTCTTGAAATCTAGTTTTAAACTGAAAAGTTGACCCTCATTTACCACCTATTATTTCACAAAAAAAAAAAAAAAAAAAAATTAGATTGGCCAGTTTACATGTAAAGCAGTTTACATGAGCACACTCCAAAATGGACTTTCTGCCAACACCAGTAATGACTATGTTGCAAAATATGGCATTTCAGAACCAACGTGCAAACTGAAATTCAAGACTTCTGGTGTATGCCAATGCTATCAGCAGCAATTTTGTTTCAGCATTTTTTCCAAAAAGGGTTCGACTCCTCTGTCAGTTTTTTTCATTTTTATAGTCTTTTTCACAAGTGAAAACTGGATGCTGAATGTCATACATTTTTCAGAAGTAAAAAAATTTACACTCACTCTGCTTCAGTTCTCCTTATCCTGTGACAGGGGACAAGTCACAATACAGTACAGTCAGATCAGTAGTAGTTATCTACAGCTGCTCCTGGATTTGGACAGTGTGACTGATTTACATTTTCTTTGATGCTTCTGATGTTTCTTCAACAAGTGCATGGTCTTGACATTGATACTATTTGCCCCTATACCAACCAGTAGCACACTGCCAGTTCCCTGCACTTTCATGTTCTGTTTTTGGCAAATAAGTGGTATTTTCTTAATGAGACAGGTTTGCAGTTTTACCCTCTTCAGCAGGAATGGAAAACAATGATTCACAGGTGATTTCCAAATTCCCACAGGGAGTTGTTTCATGATTTCTTATGTCTACAATTCACAAAAAGTATAGACATAAACTACATTATCTGACACAAAAGAGTAACAATTCATTGATAAATTCAGTTTTAACTGAGATTTGTAACTCTCTTTGAAGCATTACTTCAAGAGTTAACTGTGATTACTGGAGTTTAAAGTCAAGAGAAGAGGGAGCCTTGTTTTGCAGTGCAATGTACACTCACATCCTCAAAACTATCCTTCCTTAATGCATTTTTTCCCTTAAGGTCAGATGGAAGAAAAGAGGAGAATCTGCCTGTTAAAAGCATCTCACCAAATACAGATGGTCTGAAAGCATCATCTGGGATTCACCTCCTTTTTGAAAGGACGCTCTGCAATACCAAGCACCTTTAAGGTATCAAAGGAGAGTGCTTTCACCCACATTATACAGTCAAGGACTCTTCAGATGTTGTTTCTACCTTGCATCTTTAATCTTTTCTCTAATTTTAGTTACTTCTAATGGGCAAGTCATAAAGTTTGTCAAAATATACTCTACAGAAAAGTCTGTTCTACAAACATTTTTCCAACAAAGCTGCTTCAGACAGCCCACAGCAGCATTAGTCAACACGTAATTTCAAGTTCTTCAATGAAACCTTTAGCTTTTGCAACTAGTTTCACCATTGCCACAAAGTAACTGCATCTCTGCATCCATCCTGTTCTGCTGGCATGGACAGAGATGTTGCACCTACACTGTCAGGGAGGAGCTGGAGTGGATCTGGGGCAACAAGCCAGGATCCAAGGTGGTGGACCTTGCACAGGCAGGGTAGTGCCCCCAGGAAGGCGCAACACCAAGGGTGTGCGCAGGGCCAGGGAAGCGATGGTGAAGGTTCAGTTGAGTGTCCTGGACGAGGCTGGTAGTGAGTCAGGTCTGGGGTCCATCCAGGGAGTCCAGTCAATAAATCAAGACAGCAAGACACAGTAGCCTGCCCCACCTAATGCTCTATGACAGATGAGGGGACATGGATTGTATAGGTCCACAGGGGTTAGAAATATGCAATGCCTGTGTTTGCCACTGAAAAAACAATGTGTGCGTGCTGACTTTGTAAAGGTCTTGGAAAGCCCAGAATACAGTAAGGATGAAAGTCAACGCTGAGTAATGGGGAAGGAGCCATGGTAGTCCTACCAGAAGACAAAAGAATACATCTTCAAGATTGGCATCTCTCATTGTGGTCCATCCAACACAAGGGTAAAACATTACCCAGAATAACTATAAACACCTTATAACCTTCAGTGGAGAGAAATCTAGAACAGACAAAGAAGACGGATCACTGAATATGAGGACACAGCCCAACTCAGACCATTCATTGAGAAGGAGCTATGCTGTGCTATGCATTTCTGAAGATTTGAGTATCCATCTGATTTTTGTATTTTTTCTTCCATTCAGAAGCACACCAACTTCATTCTCATTACACGCTGATTTTAATTTGACCCTCAGCAGAGCTACCCTGACGTAAGATCCTTATCTGTAAAGTAAATGCAGCAGAACTGCGCCCACACAGGCTTTCGGCTGCTATCTAATCCCAGCCTGCAGCAAATAATCTTGACTCCAACTCTGCTGCCACAACAGGGAAATTCCAGGGCAGGCACTCAGAATGAGAGCAGAGCTATGGGAGGAGGCAAAAGTGGAAGGAAAAATATCCTGTATTCTGAAATAAAGGGCTGATCTGGAGTGGAAATACATTTAGTCTTTCTGCCATGTCTGCTATAAACTGAGCCAGCTGGTGTCACCTTTATGGTGGCTTATGGTATAGGAAAACATTTTTGCTGAGATCTTTGTGGACGTGGCTATTTTTACTGGAAACAAAAAATTGAAATACAGATCATTATGACTTATGTTTAAAATAGAAGTAACATTATTTGAATCACTTCCAAATTAACATGATTGTTTAAAAATATATGAAGTGCTCTGCTGAATTTTAATCTCTCTACCGCAAAAACAATTTTAAAAGATTACAGCCTTGCACATTTTTAGAGGGATGTAATCACACTAGCTAAAACATAAATTTCATGCACCACAATAATTTTTAATCATTCTGCACTGCACATATGCAGCATTCAAATGTCTCTTTCAAATGTCAAAATAAAATTAATATTTATTACCACACCTCTGAACTATCACATTTAGAAAACTGAAGCTTAGGACATTTTCTACTAAGCCATTTAAGCCATTTTGTACATTCTCAGTTAAATGCATTTTCTAGAGCTACTGCTCTGCCTCAGGGACTCCCAGAATTTCTGAAGCACATTATGGCTTGTTTCACTAAATTCTTCAGGAAAAATCACTCAGGTCAAGTCAAGAAAGGGATCCCAGTTCCAGAGGTGGTTTTTTCTATGTTGCTAGCTTGCTGTAAATAAAGCCATAAGAATAACTGACATTGCTGAACGTTACACACACAAAAGGTAGCACCTGAGCAAATACATAAAACTAAACACAGATAAGTCATGCTCAAACCAAAATCTTTGGCTTTGACACCTCCAGGGCACAGGGTGGGATCCATAACAACAGCAGCTCCCCAGCAGGGCAGAATAAAGGCCAGGTTCTCCATACCTCCCAGTTTGGGGAAAAAGAAAAAAAACAGCTCCAGATGAGAACTTCATGGGCTCAAACCCACCTGGAAAAGCATCAAAAAAATCTGTGAGATCTCATCAGAGAGAGAAGGTGTTGTTCCCAGTCCCTACTGCAATCTAAACATTGAAGAGTTTCAAATTGGGTCTCTGATTTCCCTGACATAGAGCACGGAGGAGAAGGTCCCTATACTCCTCTCTGCAACTCTTTTGGGTGATACCCTCCCTGTTATGCAGGTTGTAGCAGATCAAGTTTCTCCAGAGATACATGCAAAGGATTTTGTGTATCCACCACAACCTGTCTGCTGAGTTTCTTAGACCTCCCAGGATTTTTTTGACTCTGTTTACACTCTGCAGCCAAACTTCAGGCACGTACAAGACTTCAGTGGCGGAAAACAAAAATCATGCCTAAATGCATTCATGATACTAGCCCTGTGTTATTTGGAAGCACAAAACAAACAGACCCACTAACATCTGCACTCCTAAATCACTTCCCCGCCTTTGAAAAATCCCACCCTCCCCATAAAAGCACAAGCTGACAAAGACCATGTTGTCAAGCAGTCTGCACCAAACAAAAATCCAGCCAGATATGGTATAATTGTTTGTTACTGCCCATAAAACAATTAATCTGGCTCTAGATCTCCGGGATAGCAAACAATTCATTCAACGAGCAAAATTATAGCTACTCCCGCTGTGGTGCACCAGGGAGGAGGGGGAGAAAGAAGCTCCTTTTACTGTGTTGAATTCAGCCAACTGGCAGCTGCTATCCCGTTGATCCATGCAGAGCACTGCCAGCAGTTTTTACTGGCCAGTGTTTTACAGCAGGACCTTCTAACACTTCACAGCACCAATACTAGGGGGTGATGGCTGCCCTTATATAGATGTAGCAAGACCCTGGCATTTGTTACATGCCTGTATACCGCACCGCTGAGGCTGTTAGACTTTGGTCAGGGACGCAGACAAAGTCTGCACAAAAAAGGTTGAATTAATAAACTTCTAACTGCACTTTTGGCCCTTCTGAGTTTATCTTCTAGGAACAGTTTAAACAAATGAGTGTGACTGAAGGGACTGTTCTCAGAAACCATGATGTTCATAAAGACTGGCTGTCCCACTGAAAGCAGAGTTACTGCTCATCCAGTGTGGCGGCGAAAACAAATAGCATTGCTCGATGTGTCAGGCTAGGCTGGAAAAAACTCCACCGTCCCTCCATAAATGCTCATAACATAACACCAAGAATACTCTGCTGAAATTATTCTGGCAATGATTTGTTATAGCTAAGACACTCAAGAAAGTCCCTTTCCATCTGCGGACGAGCTATGCAGCTAGCCCTGCTGTCATGGCATGACCTTGCTCATGCAGCTCCTGGCAAACAAGCAGCACTGTCACGCTATGATTATACAAGTACGCAAAACCGCCGTACCAAACTTCCCAGAAATCTCTGCCATTTTGCTGATGTCAGCACAAGGAGCCAAAAGCCGTAATTAACTTTTGATTGAACTTTGATCAGTCTGAATGAATACAGCCTGTGGGCAGTGCCTGGGCTGGGAACTCTGCCAAACCTGCAAGTTCCTATGGGGGAAAGAAGCACCATTTTGATGGTTATCCCTGTCCTCATGTCCTCTCCCCAAGTATTTGCTGTCCTCCCCGGTCGAGGGCAGGAGGATGAACTAGTCTTTGGCCTTGCTCAGGATGGTTTCTCTTGCTTTCTAGGTATGTTAATAAGAATTCCTTAAAAATCCCAGCAACATCTGAGCAAGGTAGCTCAAAGCATTGGTAGGTCAGAGGGGAGAATATCTCCCCTCAGAACTGATCACTACTCAAAATTGTGCTGTTCTGGGGTAACTCCAGCGGAGTTCGGGCTCCCACAACACAGACACAAGCTGTCTTGAGAGGGACAGAGGCTGGAAATGACTGCTGCTGGTCTATCTCACCAACCCAGTAACCCCAGCAAGAAACTGGACTGCAGACTCGGCAGGGATAAACTGCATCTTGTATCTCTTCTGTTAAACATGGTATATTATTAGCGTAATGCTAAATTGGGTCACCTAAATGGGCTCCATGTAATTTAATAAATTTAATTAATTAGTTAATAAAAGACTGAATTTGGCTGGGTGTCAGTCAGCCAGTTAAAGAGTGATTGACTGATATCCAGGGAAACGACCCTCCCTAGAGTGGAGGACCCCATCACAGGTTATGATACTGAAGCAGCTTTGTTAGACAAAGATGAAGCTTCTGGCAGTAGACATTCAGGGTTTCAGATTCAAGGTCCCAAGTTCAGCCTCGGCTCTCAGTCATCTTCCCAGGGGTGTTCTGTTACACACAGACAAAGAAACGCATGAGCTGAATAAATTATTAATTAAAAAACATTTGTTCGGCTCTGTGCAGACACAATGCCTCTTTCCCCTAGGGCAAATGTCTTACTCTCAAATCAATCCAAAGTGCCAGGAGAAACAGATGATAGTTTCACTTACCTCTGGTCCACTTCAAGAAGAGTGAATGTGGCTAATTGCAATGCCTCCAAAAAAGACATCCATGTCAGTGGCATTTACTTTAATACAAAACAAAATAAACAAACAAAAAAGAAAAAAAAAAACAGTTGGTTGTTTGGTTTTTTTTAAAAAAAAGGTTTAAACTTCCAGAGACACAACTTGATTACACCACTTTTTTTTTTTTCCACTTGTTTATATAGACATTTTGTCCTTGAGAAATAGTAACGCAAATGTGTACCACAGTGCAATTATTTCTTATTTTTCGTCACTAATTTAGTTGCAAAATCATGTGGAAAGAGAATAGTAATTTCCCTTCATGTAATCTCCCTTTTCAAGATGTCTTGTAGATTCTTCTCTTCGTATGCACACACTTTTATATGCAAAAGATCAGATTTTGTGGCCAAAGCCTGTTGGCAATACAATGTCAGCAGTTAATGTACATAAAAAAAATTGCCAGTACTGTAAAGTAGTAACTAGATTTTATCCCTCACTTGGTTGTCCACACTGCTTCACTTCTGGGATGGGTTTCTTTCAACCAGATGTAGACGTTTTTATCTGAGCTGGTCATCTCAATCTCTCTTTAAACTTACAAGAAAGGAAAAGGCAGTTTTAAGGTACAACCCCTTTCAGATCCATTTTACTAAGCATGTAGGCATTTATTGCTGAGTCACCGTGTCTACTTCTAAAGTCAGTGGAGAGGTGCATCTTCATATGGGGAACACGACCACCCACTGCCTGGATCACACCTCAGAGATGCTTTGTCCTCTCTATCAATTAGGCTGAATGGGAAATGATAGCTCTGTCTATACTGTACTTCCCACAATCCTGTTTTATTATGTTTAAAAGAAACTAGAATAATAGAATCATAAAATCATTAAGATTGGAAAAGACCTCTAAGATCATCTGGTCCAACCATCAACCCACCACCACCATGACTAATAAACCATGTCCCAAAGTGCCACACCTGCAAGTTTTTTGACTTTTGACTTTTTTGACTTGACTCCACCACCTCCCTGGGAAGCCTGGTCCAATGCCTCACCACTCTTTCATCCTAATATCCAATCTAATACTCCCCTAGCGCAACTTGAGGCCATTTCCTCTCATTCTATCGCTAGTTACTTGGGAGAAGAGACCAACACCCTCCTCACTACACCCTCCTTTCAGGCAGTTGTAGAGAGTGATAAGGTCTCCCCTCACCCTCCTCNGGAATGCCTCCTTGCTGAAAAATCATTTCTGAAGTCCACATTGCCTTTGGACAGGTCACCTTAACTTTATTCCTGGATGAAATCATAAACTTCAAAGAAATTTTTCTTATGCAGCAACTGACCCACACAGTGTTAGTTTGTTTTACTATGAACTAAGACCTTTTAAGAACATTTAATACATGTGTCCTGGTTTCAGCTTAATTCAGAGTTAATTTTCTTCCTAGTAGCTGCAATAGTGCTGTGTTTTGGATTTAGGATGGGAAAAATGTTGATAACATGCTGATGTTTTCAGTTGTTGCTAAATAGTGTTTACACCAGTCAAGGACTTTTGAGCTTCCCCTGCTCTGCCAGGGGCACAAGAAGCTGGGAGGGGGCACAGCCAGGACAGCTGCCCCAAACTGACCCAAGGGCTATTCCATACCGTATATGAGCGTCACGCTCAGTATAGAAACTGGGGGGATTTGGCTGGAGGGGCAGCAATCGCTGCTCAGGAACGGGCTGGGCACCGGTCAGCGGGTGGTGAGCAATTGCACTGTGCATCACTTGTTTTGTATATTTTTTTTTTTTCTTTCTCTGCTATCCTATTAAACTGCCTTTATCTCAGCCCATAGGTTTTACTTCTTTTTTTCCTGATTCTCTCCCCCATCCCACCGGAGAGGAAGGGAGCTTGACTGTGTGGTGCTTAGTTGCCAACTGGGGTTAAACCACAACAACATGTAAGGGCAGAGGTCTCTAGAAAAGCCCGTATTTTAACATTCATAGAAGAGTGATTTTTAATCTGGAAAATTCTAGACGATTCCAAAGATGACTGGTGGGATGAAAACTTCTGGTTCAATTAACTATGTGCTTTTGTTATACACATCTACTGTTACACATACCCAGCCAGGACTACAAGACACATGAAACCCTAACAAAATTGACATTGTCTTGAACTTGAATGTTCATAGCAAACTTTTCACATACATCGAAGTGAGGCTGAAAGCACTGAAGTGAAAGAAAAACTGTGTTGCTGTTTAAATTAAATATGAAAAGCAAATTGTCAGTAAAAGATAGAGGAAGATTAAAAAAAAATCTAGCTGGAAAACAGACGTATGCCTCTTTCCTAAACTAATAATTTTTCTGTCTTTCACTTTTATATCGAATTCCTGTCTAGACCTCAGACAAGAGGCTTGCTGATTACCCAGCTTGGGCCAAATTAGGAGATGGAGTTCATTGTGCTACACATAATATTTTATTTGTGGCTATGCAGCTGCCTAAGAGCAAAATAGTCAGAGGCAGTATACAGGCCATCCCATCTTCCTGAAATTTCAGTCCATAATAAATGTTAATTTCCCAGGAAGTTTTCTAATCTTCAGTTTACTCTGCAAAACAGATAATAAAGCATAAATCAAGTTTTCTGTAGTCGGAAAGTCTTTTTCCTGTCGTCTGAAGGAGTTTTTCCTTCATGGAACACTATGCAACAATATTCTAAAACCACAGATCTTTAGGAACTAAAACATCATTGCACCAAGAAACCATTTCTTGAAAGACTAGAAGCTTGCTCATTCTCCAAATGAGAGACTATTGCAAGATTTGTCTGGTGATATTTGTTGGCAAATTCTACCAGTTTTCCCTGGATCTTTTTTCACCTGACAGTAATAAGAATCTGATAATATCTACACATATTTCTCCTTAGTTATTGGACAAAAGCCTGAAATAAACATGAAGAGCCATTGGAATCCAACATAGAATCATTTTTACACACATCCTGTACCATGACAGACAGGAGAGTGTAGCCTGAATTCAGTAATCAGATATATGTAAGATAATTAAGAATGTTTTCTGGTGATCCTCCTAAATACAATTGTTTCTTGCATAAGCTCTTCAGCAAATTCAATAGATTGTTTAAGCAACATCTGAACCATGTAAATGGATGACATATTTTTGTATGCATCCTTAGCATCAATAATACACAGCTAATGCATCATATTCAGTAAAATGGCTTTAAGTGATAACAGGTGTTTAGCATAATAGAAACTGCTGCTAGTTGGTCAACACATAAATTAATTTTGTTATTTACAGAACCAGATGGTCAATTCTGGAGCACCAGCATGGGTAAAATTAATAAGCCTTCTTGCTGCAGAACATGACGTCTCATCTGTAGCTTCACCAGTTTCTAATTCCAGCTACTGTGTGAATTGCAAGAGTACTCCTCTGACAGAAAGATTAACTGACTTACTCTCTGCCCAAGAATACTACACCATATATCATCAAGTAGAAGTGGCTAAAGGTCATACAAATGAACTTCATGAGAAATTAAGACAAGTGGTAAGAAACAATAATGTTGTGCTTTTTCATTCCTGTACTCTGTGCTGCTTACAGCGTCAGTATGATTTGCTATTATTTTCTTCCTGCTTTATTTCTTGTAGCAATGGCTCGATATTGCAGAAAATGCAATTTAGCTACAGAGCTCAACTGTTAACCCATTTGCATTCTAAGACAGAGATTGTTTTATTACAATATAATGTTAAGTTTTTCTTCAAAAGCCCTATTTGAGAAACTCATGGCCTGGTTTAATCTGCAACTCAGAAGAAACCTTTTTTTCCCTTCCGTAATCGAAGCCCATTCAGATTAAATCAGGCAGTTATACATTTGCTCAGGACTAAGAAATCCCACTTATCTGGATTTCCAGAAGCAAAAGGAACAGCAAAGACCTCCAGCACTACCGTCATGCTCCTCAGGGTAACACACCACTTGCTGCACAGGATGTGCACAGCAAGCGTGGTGCCGCTGGTGCACATCAGACCCGGCGCACTCCAGCTCTAACACTCATGCATGCACACTCTGCAAACACCCAACAGTAGCTCCTGCCACATCACCGGGCACTTAGAAATCCTGAGCAACCACTCTCTTATCCTCAAATTGCATTTGGACAAAGTGTAAAGGCAGCAAACAAACCCACTTCAGGGAAGCCCAGGCATACAGTAGCCCTGCACACGCTGACAACAGTACCCATCTTACTGCAGAAAGCACTGTATCTGCCTCCTCTGGACAGCTGTCTCCTCATCTGTGACTCCTTCCCAGTGTGCCACACAGCTCTGGTCTGTCTGCCAGGGATGGACTGACAAGTTGGGAGTGCGGAAGGCTGAGTGTGCTTGTAGCCCCTGCAAACTGCAGAGAAGTTCCTCAACCCACGCCTGCTTCCCCAGGGCCTCTGCTCCCATGTGTCCTATGCATTCCTGTTACATACTTAAAGTTATATTAATTTATGCATTCTAGAAAGAAATAGTAATTGATACCAATTTTGTGCCTCAGGTTTTCACAGGAGCAGGTTTCTTTGATGAATGCAGACAAAAGTGCAATCACTGCACACTGTGCATCTTTGACACTCCTCTTATCCAATTTAACTGGCTTAAGTTGAAGGAAAACATAGCAAATATAAATATATATTAAATTCTAATCTATAACTGTAAATATTCATCCCTTATCCAGAACTTGAATCCCGTTTCCTTTTCTGTGTACATCAAGAATGTTTTTTTTCCCTCCCCTTCACTACTAAGAAGTTATGTTTTAAAAATGCAAAATGTTCAGTGACTTACTGAGAATTATCATGCACATCTGAACTAGTTTTGGAATTCAAGTTGCATATCTGGAAGCTACATGTCACACTGAATTATTCAAGTAAAGACTACCATATTAAAATGGGTAAAATCCAGTGAGTCCTGCCTGTTATTTTAAGAAATCCTGTCTATTTTAGGAATATTTTGGTCTGCTAAGAAAATAAAAGCATGCAGCAAGGTGAAGTAACAGACATTCCTATGCACTGCTTTAGATGAGTTGTGTCACATACCTCAGTCCTCTAATCACAGTATCGTGCCTCTAATTACTTTAAACCATACACTACCTGTGTTATACAATACATTTTTGTTGTTAGCATGCCATGCAATGTGTAAGACAACAAGCAAAATAAGTCATGGAGGAGTATTAAATTCTTTTTAAATATGTATGTATCTCCAGACATTTGCAAAGCACTGCACACTCACCAACTACTTCACCTTTACAATAGCGATTCAACAGGGCATTAGTTGGTCAACTTAGAAGAAAAGAGGAATTCATGGTAAATAAACAGGTAATTCCAATATACTTTAGGTCTCTAGCATACAAATGAAAGCTAGTCACCAAATTCAAATTAATAACACGTACAGAGACTATCAAGGTTCTTAATCCACAGAGCAGTAAACCGCATATGTAAGCGGGTAAATGTTTTCATCATTTTGGCTCGAGTGATTTGACTGAGGCCACAAAAATTAGGGTCAAGGACAGCATTAGGGATCCAGGCTAGTGTTTATGGAGGTGGCGTTTTCCAGTAGTCAGTTACAGCAAATATGTGTTGCCCTGTTAAAGCAGCTGCGGACCGTATGACCATAGGATGCTACATAGATCTTGGGAAACAAAACAAGGAAGCAAAACAAAGACTGCAGGTATGTATCTCCCAGCAGCCACTGGAGGTAAGGGGAGAGAGCTGTTGATTTGGAAGAGTCCTTGCATATCCCGCATTGCTCCCCAAATGGGTCGTTAGAAGAACCAAGAAACCTGGGAACCAGCTGCATGAAGAATTGTGGGCTGCACTCAGCCAGGCAAGCTGCTGGCAACTGATCAGAGTGTCAAATAACAACTCCAAAACGTCCATTTACAGCCTGTGTCTCTTCAGTGACCCAGTTTGCAGCACAGGTCCAGAAGGTATCCTATTGTTTTTGCTTTATTCCTGCTATTAAAATTAAACTATGCTTGCAAACCAGTGCGTAGTGATTTATTAAACCCTTCTGACCATAGACAAACAGTTGTACAGCCACTGAACTCAGCACTATCTGATGAAGATCCAGCTTTGTGGTGGTGAATACTCATGTCCAATGATGCAGGAGCACCATGCCACAGCTGCACTTACAGACTGGTGGAAACCTGTGCCCCCCTACAACATGCCCAGCAAATCCTTGGGTGGTACAGGGCAAAGGCAGTCTAAGAATGAAGATCATTCCTTCCCAGGAGAGTGAGAGGCATATCACCTGACATCTGCAGGGCTGTATTCTAACATCCCTCTGAAGAAACAGAAATGCAACAAGTGCTACACACACAAGACACCTTCTTCCACTGGGTATCCTCAGCCCACAACTGCACCATCTACATTGGAGAAAATTCTTCCTGCCAGTGTCAAAACACTGCTGTACATTTGCAGCAAATCAGTACAAATTTGCATCAGCAACACTGCATAGCTTCCTTCAAAACAAGTCCCTGACTTTTGTCCTGCAGACGGCAATTTGTTTCTATTCTTTAATACCAACAGCGATATGCTTGAATAAGACTGTAGAGTAGTTTAATTAAAGTATTAGATAAACAAAAAAAATGTCTCTCTTGGAATCCAAACAGAACAGTCAGAGAATAAAAATTAAGAAAGGAGACAAAAAAAAAAAAAAAAAAACCAACAAGAAACAATTAACAGAACCAAACCTCTGATAAACCATTCAAGCAAAACAAGCTTCTCCCAAATCATAATGACGGCTCATTAGAGAAAAATCTAACGCTGCACAAACCACAAGGCTTTCAGTAATTGTGATCACCTTACCTGCAACCCAGCGACAAGAGAACATGAGGAAGGTGAAACTGTATAATAAATTGGGTAAAGCATGTGCTGTTCTCCATCATTTATAGGAAATGTGCAGTCAAATTTTTCCCAGCTGAAATGCCCAGCTAAAGTGAACAGGCCATGCTCAAAGTTCAAGACTGATGGAGGAGGTTTGGCAGCAGTCGGTGCAGGCAGAGCTCCCAGGCTGCTCTTAGGTGGCCGTGCTTGCGGTGCAAAGTTGAGCTCAGGACCCTGAGCGGACTGCAGACACAGGCCTCAACAGCAAAGCTTGCAAAAGGGAAGTTAAGTGCAGTATAGTAATGTCAGAAGACAGAGCAGTAGCAGGGTACAAGAATATCTTAACATAAAGATGACTTCTAAACACTCGGTAGGGGTTAGAATAAGTACCTACATGCAGTGGTGCAGCACAGAGAAGCAAGCTCCCAAAGTGCTGTAAATATTTCTGATGAAAATTAAGCACTTTTCCCATCACTGCTCCAGGGCTGAATGAGGTCTAGTATAAAGAACAGGAAGGAAAAGGGATTGCATTTAGTTCACTTAGGGGCACATAAAGACAATTGCTGCTTTAAAAATTAAGCTGTGTAAATACTGTAAATTGTGTTTAGGTAATCAGAATGTAACATTACTACCATTCCAGTATCTCAGCCACAGTGAAGTATTAAATCCTCTTAGCTGCTAGAAGTAGAGAATTCAGGATCTTTCTTTTCTGTGCAGACTGAGTGACACTTGGGGTTTGGGGTGAGGTGAAGGCCTCGAAGCCCCATGTTGCCTCAGCAAAGCCACAAAGACCCCTTGTATGACTGTACCGAATTCCGCACCCTATAGTGACCCATCAGGCCCCACTACCTTTGCAGAATTTACGACCCTTGCTAAGAACCAATGGGCACACGATCAGTGACTTAGTCCCACCTTGCCAAGAGTATAAATCTGGCGTTTAGCATCCTCCATTTTGAAGACAAGAACCCCTCCTACCAGATGGGTCAACAGGCCTGGACCTCTCACCTCCACAAGCAGGGACACCTCCTTGGTAAGATTTGTGCCTCTGACTACGTCAGATGTTACCTGGGAAAGTATCATTAACGGAAGTGCTGAATGACTGTCTTGAGCTTGATTTTTCTATAGCTAGTGTATTTATCAACAGCAACTCCAAGTTGGTTATATCTGTTGCCTTAAGAAATTATCTATCTTTTCAATTTTGCAAATCTGTTTCAATAAAAGTTCTTGAGAGGGCTCTGATAGGCAAACATTGATTCTCGTAAGTGGCTACACACACAAACCTTTAGACGTAAACCATTGACCAAGTCTGGGACTAAGACTGGACCTAGCTGCACCTAGACTCCTCTCTGAGAAGAGGTTTAGAAATCAAGGGGGTCCTTTCTGAATCCTGTGACTCGACAGGAGGGTTTCCCCAGCCACATATTAGACTCATACTAATAACGTGACAAACATGAATGAAAATGTAACAGGTCAAAGTCAATTACAAAGAGGTTGAATAATATTGTTATGAAGGCCTAAATTCTTAAATATTATCACACACCTAAAAATATGAAAAAATTTCAGTGATACATGAGAAGGTTTAGTGCTTGGTAACTGTCTGGATAGACTGTTGTTCCAGTGTGCAAAACAGTTTTGCCAGCAGGCAATTGTATTAGAAACCACTAAGGATGGAAGCTAAGTGGGAAATTAGGTGATAGTCACGGACAATGTGAGAGGCAAAATTGAGGGGGGAAGTCTCCGTATGTTTCATAATGACAACCTGCAGTTTTATTGCACTTTCCTCTAAAGACTTCAAAGCACTCTACAAGCAAGGTTTCATGCAGTCACACCTTGGCAGGACACCAAGACCTCCCTGCTCATTCCATAGATTTGTTTTTTTCTTAAAAAAGCTTTCTGACCTTTAAGACTGTCATGTATATTGGTGAAAAAATATCTAGTTGGAACAGACAGTCAAGCACCAAAGTTAATTATTTCTTCTTAGTCTCTGTGGATCCCTCACTGTCAAACTGTGGCAATATTTCTAAGATAAATCTGATACCTGTACAGTGTGTGTACTGGAAATTTCAACTCCTCAAGGACTTTTAACTAACAGAGACCTCCAAGAGGAAGAGCAAGAGAAACTAAGGAAACCGCACCTTCATGCTTCGGTAGGATGTTGTCCACCTTCTACCCAAAGGTCTATGAATGAGCTAAAATGGGAGACGTGTTCCAACTTAAATCTCCACTGAGAGGTGTTGAACCCCTATCCCAAGAGGATAACCTAGCCTTGAGGCTATAAAGGTGTCTGGACCACAACATCACCACTCTTCCTGTTGCATCTAGAAGGCACAATTCTTAGTTCCAGAAAGAAGTTTTTTCTGAAAAATCTTTCATGACTTTGAAGAGAGAGTATTTGCAAGGGAGTGTTTAAGAACAAAAATGCACCCTTCCAAAGGTGCCTACATAGCTTCAGGGTTAAAGTCTCATTTCGCAAGTAATTTAGGAACTAAGCACAGGTCCTCTGCCTGGGTTTCTGTTGATACAGTTAAAACAGGCTACTAAGAGTTATTATGTCTGACTGACAGGCTACATCAGCAGAGTTCCTAGCATTAATGCTGCTTGACCAGTATATCTGGAATTTGACCGATTTAGCTTGTTCCACTCAGAGGGTCATTTAATGTACTGGTGCTGACTTAATATGCATCACTTTACAGTTCCTACTGAATTTCCTCTTGGAGCACTTATCTGCATTAGAATATTGATATTTCCATACCAGGAAAGCACTACCGGTGCACATATAGCCTGCGAATCATTTAAATTTAATGGGACTTGATTTCTCAGAACTACATTTTAGAGATATTTAGGCACCTAAAGATGAAGCTAGGGGCTGAGGTACTTTTGAAACATCCAATATTACCTATATGCATCTCAAGACATCAGATTTCTTTCCAAAGACTACATTCTTTACTTACAGGTATGGTTATCAATTTAATTCAGGACTTCTCTAGATGTTATGGGAAATTGTTAGCATAACCAGAACTGGAATCCAGGAAGAGTCATTCAGAATACTGTACAGTAACCACAGAACAACCTTTCTTCCCTTTCAGCTACTTACTTCACTCTTCAAAACAATACATACTGATCAAGAACTACCATACTTTAAAAATAAAAATTCCTTAAAGTGGCAAAGCCACTTGTAAAGTGTGATCATAAGGGAAACACCAATATGATATTTTCATAATCTTTATAACTTTAATTATATTTTACCAAGCCCTATTTTGGTCTATATTCTAGCCAACTCTTTGTAGCAATTGTTGGTTGGGTGCGTATGCCAAATTATTTCCATTCCTACAGCAGGTTTTGTAACTTTTTGTGATGTAAGTCTTTTCCATTTAATGTTTTGTAATGGCAATGTCTTTTTTCAATGGATAAGAAATCTGAAGAACGTTATAATATACACTCCTACGGGACAAGCAGCATTTTCATAAGATACTGAGGGAAATAGAATAATTCTTTACACAAGCTATATTTTGCCCACAAATCTATACTTCATTCAATATTTTAAATTGGTAGCTTTATTTAGTGCCTCTTCTAAAGATAATTATACTACTCAGGATTCATTAAACTGAAAAAAAACCTATAAAGATACAGTAAATTAAATTTCAAGAGCATTTTTGTTTCTTAATTGATCAAAAGAATTATGGAGCACTGTAGAACTGTAATGGCCATAGGTCTAATGGACATGTCAGCCTATCTGGCCTGCAAATGGCAGGAAAGTCACTGCATCAAACAAGCCAGCGGGCTAAATTCTGCCACAGCTACACTGAAATAGATGGGTTTGGGCAACTGTGTTTAAGAGCAGTTTCACCCATTGACTTCAGTGGAAATTTTACTAGTGTATGTAAAAGAAGAAATGGATCCTTTTAGCCTAAACATAGTAGATCGAGAGCCAGGATTATTATCCCATACACTGGTAGGGGCCATTTGGAGCAATGCTATTGTGTTAATGCAAACTGACATTCTTTCTGTCTTCCCAGCAATCCATCAGTCACTGCTATGTATATCGTATATAATGTGTACTGCTTTAGTGAGTAAAAATGTTCATTTTAAATACATAATGGCATGCATCTGTCTTTATTACAGCTAAAACAATGAAAGTCTACCATCTCACTCTACAATCAACCCTCTATTTTTAATTAAAGACAGTTGCATTATTGTGCAATAAGGGACCTAATACATGTCCTCATTTTGGTGAAATTACTAATGCAGATTGACTTTCCTAGTAGAATTACTGAACTTCTGTACGTTTTGAGATTCTAACTTAATTCATGCACTTAACATGATAATGTGTTTTATTATTTGTTACACTAAGCTGATGAATTCTCCCTAAGCAATGTGTAATTATTAGACAGTACCTATTACAAGAACACTGAGAATTGCTATTATATGGTAACTCCACGCAGTTTACACCATCCTATCTCTAGTTCATCTCCTGGCTCAGATCTGTCATTGTGATCTGTCTGTGTTAATTCAAGGATGAAAGTTCTATTAAAATTTCAAACTATCTAATTATAGTGCCAATTTCACATTAAGATATAGGAAATAAAATAAGAAGATTTGACATTATTTTATCAGTGTAACATTTCTTAGGTATAGGAGGGCACTATCCCAAATCCAATCCACTAAATACAGCTTAACCAATAGCAAATGTTTTGGGAAGCTTTCAGTGAAACTGGGTTAAGACATTTCTACAGAAGAGTAAGCAAAAAGGCAACTGTGGGTATCACTTTTCTGTTTAGATCAACTTATATATGTCCCACATTCTTCATCCAAACAAAAGCCATTAGATCCATAAATTAGAGGATCCCAGAGTTTTATTGGCTAAGTATTTCACCATTTTTGATTTTCACTTTACTTGCTCTTTTATTTGAGTTTTTATATCCAGAGTTTTAGAATACCAGAACATTTCAGCTACAATTAAAAAGTTAGAGTCTTATCTCATAAAAATACAGAGAAAGGCTTAAAGGTTATAAACAAGAACCCAAAAAGAGGACAGCAGAAAAGCAAGCCCCACTCTCCCACATGTATTTAATTTTCAGTACTTAATATTTTCTCGTACTAAATTTGTAAGCTTCATTTTAAGTGCTGTATGCCACCAATGAGTAAGTAACAGGCTCCTTTGACATATGCTGGGCCAGTTAAACACCATCAACTGCCAGGACCTGAGGGATGACAGAAGTAATCCAGCCCAGTCCTGGACCACCTTCCCCATTCTAGCTTGCTCAACTGGTCACAGAAATGATGGTCTATCAGCAGCACAAAACCATCTTCAGGTCCTGGTTGCACTTACACAATGCTGATTTACAGTGCAGTTGGTTTCAAAGTTGCCATTTCCCAAGCACGGGAAGATTTCTTCTAGGCATTTTTAATCAAAACCAAAACACTTAACAGTAATCAAAATGTTTACTGAACTAAATGAAATCTTCCACTTAGAGTCAGCTCGGTATCAAACTGCACTTTGTGCATTTTGCGCTTCATGAACCCTGTAAGTTTAGAATGCCTGGAGCCCAGAAGAGAGAAGCTTCTTGGCCCTCTGGTCTGCTGCATGGAGAAAGTTCTCAGCAGTGTGAGAGTGCAGAAACTTTCCACAAATAAGGCATACTGCCTGGTCGTGAGAGAAACTGCATTTAATCTTTAGGAAAAACAGAGGTAATGTGTTCGTTACACTGAATTTCCCCTGTTAAAAATTATTCCACCCAGTTTGTGGAAGCCATAACAGTGAATTAGCCGAAGCAAGAAAATGGGTGCTGTATCTACTGCATTACTAAGCTTAGAAAAGAACTTCTATGACCTCACAGGTCACCATGAATATTTTACTTCCCATAGCTGCTATGGTAATGGTTCTGCTTTGGTTTTTCAGCAACAGAGGAAGATATTTCATCAGTGTACATTTTGTTGTGCCAGTGTGGAGGAATTTCAGTTTACATGTCAGTGATGAGGCACATAAGCAGCAGCAGATGGTATTTGGAGCATAGTGAAGTTACGAAGATATCAGGGGAGCTGGAAGAGAGGATCTGAGCATAACAAGCTGCTTTGTAACCCCTCCCTGAAGAAAGCATGCACTTCTAAACATGTTTACTTGTTAACATTGCTTTCAGTTACTCTCTATAAAAGGTTAACAATAAAATACACTAAACATTCTTTCAGAATGCTGCAATAAAGCAACACCAGAAAGAAACCCTGAAGTACGCTCATGTTTTCCGTCCTTTACAATTTCCTCCTTTATACATACTGTATGCCCTTAACAGAAAAGAGTATTACACAGGATTGGCAAATGTTGAACTGAGTTGCAGAGAGACAGGGGAAGCCCCACTGGAAGTCTATACCACTGCTGAAAATTCAACAGAAGTCTCCAAGCTTAAGATATAACACTTTAACTGCGATGCTGTCTGTAGCAGAAACCAATAAAAGGCGAGTATTTGAATGTGGCAAAAACCAGGAAACAATCTGTAAGCAAGATCCAGTGGGAGTTTCGCCAGTTATCTTTGGAATGTACTACAAGATCATTAGGAGCTTGGCTTTCACAGGGCAGCTAAGATACCTCAGGAGGTGTCCAAAGTGACCCACAATGGGGTAAGTGTCACATGGAGTCCTGGATTGCTCCTAAAAGCTCAGTTCTCTTGGGACTTAAGTGTTGGTGATGCTATTCTCATGATACATGTCACCCAAGTGCAGAGTCAGAAAGCATGGAGAATAGAGAAAAAAATAGCTCAAATTGTGAATGCAAACAGGTGGGAGATAATTGGGTCATGTGTTGGGGTAGACATCCCAAGCTGAACTTCTGAGGTCTCATGCAGAAATCTGCTACTTTCTAGCCGCAACTAGTATGGGTTGCCTATAAACTTTGATAATACCTGGACTAAACAAAAGTGGCATATACTGAATCCTCCAGTTAATAGAGAGACATGAACCAAAACCAACAATTAGGAGACTGACCATGCATTGTGCTTCCCCACATAGACTATTTAGGTTGGGAAAACATAGGGCTTTGGGGGCTTAAAAGAAGAAGGTGAAGATCTTAACTGAAGGAAGTGTTCTGGCAGTGGGGGGAGTTCCTGGAGACCAGAGCTGCATGGAGATGAATGCAGGAGGATGCCCAATGACTTGGGCCCCTGACACCCAAGCTGGGGCACAATGAGCAGCAGCACAGTATGAACCAACCCAACTTTCTGACCAACTGTCCCAGGCCAGCAGTGACCTCCATGCAAGCAAGGGATGGCAAGATCTAGTGACCATAGCACTGAGGGGAGCAAGGGAGTGGGTGCCTCAGATAATCAAGCAGTGTAAAATTCTCATCTTACCCGTTCTTAAATAAACCTTAGAATCGTGATCCAGTGTGTGTTGCCATTCACTCTGTCTCGGCTGTGGCATCAGAGTCTTAGAAGTACTTTCAGATCCCATCTAGACATGGCCATGATGATTTAGGCAAAGAAAATCAATTTTTAAAATTTTCTCCAGGCTCAGACTAAAGAGAGGTGATGAAGTTCTCAGACTAGAGAAGTCTAGCTATGCAGGTACCTAAGAGACTACAACAAAGACTTTGAATAAGATTCTTTTGGATTTATACACTTCAGCTCTAAGTCCTACATTCATCTCCTAAATTCTTTACAGAGTCTTGCTGTATGAGGAAGATTCATGAAGGGATCCTAGAGTCTGTGAGACACTCCATTGCAAAAACCATCTGAAAAGCAGAACTCTACTTGACCTCCCACCTGCCATTACATGTTTCAAAAGCAAGTAATTTCTCTCTGCCTGGACCTGGGATGAAACAGACTGATTGTTTTAGCTTTGTTATTCTTACTCTGGAGCAAGAATTATGAGACAGTGTATTTTAAACTTCTAGGTTGACATTACGTAAACAAGCAACACTAATTGTGATTAGTGATAGACAAGGATTGCCTGGAGGAAAGCTTGGAGCTGATGAGAAACCTTTTAAATTTTTGTAAATCTCAGAATGAAATCAAAACAAGGAAGAATCATTTGGACTGAGTAATGGGCTGCATATTTGGAAAAATCCTTTATTCAAATAGATAAGGCAAATGGGATTTTGTTTTAAGCCACACAGAATGATAAGACAAGGTCACTTGTACCTGTACTAGTACTGTAGCTAGCACATTACAAAATAAAGACTCTGATTGACAGAAGGAGATGATTATTACCATCTCCTTTGCATGCCATGCTTAGAGGAGGTTCCCACATCCAGGAAGTTCACAATACCACTGCAGAGATAACTGAGCTGCTAGACAAACAATTAAACAGATATTACTGATAGCTAGTTTACATTTAAAGATAGAAACTTACACCACTAATGGGTTAAAAACACTGAACTGTTCAGTGTGGAATTGCTGAGTGATTACTTTAAACATGTCAGGATGGGTGGAAACCTCTGTGAGAGGAGTAGGAACATATTTGGGGAGCTGGAGCCAGTATAACCCCTCCATTTGTCAGCAGCAGTCTGAAGATAATGGGTATTTCAACAACATAAGCATGACAAAGATTATCTTTTAAGACACAGAATTTTACCAGCAGGTTGTTTTTTTTTTCCTTTGTATAATTTGTTTGTATTATTTTAGCACCCAGGAAACATAAGCAAATGAGGATCCCAATGCCTACACATGAACATTTGGGGAAACAGATGGAGCAGATGAACATTTATCACTTGTTTAACAGTTAATGCACTGCAGTACTCCAATCATTGGGCTTGCTCTGTAATTCCTCAACAACCATCATGTGGTTAACTCCTGGTAGGATCTGACTTCTTAATGGAACCCCATGAGGTCCCTCAACCTCTGGGGGAATAAACATATACAAAAATTACACTGTTGTCTTTCAATTCATAATTTCCAGCATGACTGTCCAGAACACTCAAAATCTGATTATACTATAACTTTAACTATATGCTTGCAGCAAAAGTGAGGTTATTATTAACAGATGAACCTGTAGTTTATATAGTGTAAAAAAAAATTCTGTTTTTATTAGATGAGAATAGTATTAAAGACAGGCTGCCTGTGAATACAAGCCTGCAAAATAACAGATGTTGTTTCCATAATTTTGTTTTTTTAAGCATGAATTGAATTCTTATTTTCACTTTTTTATTATTAATCAGGAAATTCAAAGCATTTGATCCACAAATTTTCTAATGTCCTGCTATTACTTTATATGTTCCAGGCGATATGCAGACGTCTTACAACTGTTTAGTTTACAATATAGATGTAAATAACATTTAGACAAATTAATGCATGGTCTAGTGCTAATTAAATCAAGAGACTTAAACAAGAATGAATTAAGCCCTTCTGAGTTCTATTCATATTTGCATTGTTCATATGAAATTAAGGTGACTTTTTCATTATAGTCTACATCATAGGTCTAGAA
>VZTL01064938.1:0-13553 GCA_013400535.1 Scopus umbretta
CTAAAATTTTGCTGTTACACAGGGTTATTTACAAACTTTAAAAAAAAGGGAAAGTACATTTCATTTGGCTCCTCCATGTTCCTCAGCAGTTAACTTAGACAGCACCTAGAATATGTTTTGCTTACAAGATGCTATTTTTATTTAGAGAAAAAGTTATTTATAAGCTGTTATATCCATTTAGCTGTATTAGTTTATGGCCCTTTTATTAGCCATGGGCCACCAAATGACGTCTTCAAAACACACGTGGAGATTAATTGTCCAGGAGTTAGTATTTCTTAAGAAATGCTTCGCTGAAGGTAGACCTTGGTGAATCACTGGTAAAATATTTTCATCGTTCTAGTGTGCCTGCCGTATCTTTACACTTGAACTTATTGAATAATCTTGTGAACAAAGGCTGTTTGTCTGTAAGGGGGAAAATGGCTTTTGTTACACACATTTCATCAAAAGAACAGTCTATGCATATGGACAACAGAGTCCAAAATGAGAGCAATGGATCCCAATACCTTCTAGACGTTGTGAGTTAGATTTAGAAACAGCTTTAAAATACACCGAAGGGTACATTTTAATGCACTTTAGATGGCAGATTATGAAAAATCCAGTATACTGCTTCTACAAGTTAAAGTCTGTTTCTACATGTCTTTCTGTGTACTCTTAAGTCAATTTTTTTATTATCTGTGGAAGTTTGGCACAATGTATTCTGTCAATCTCTGTTTTTAGTATAGATACACATGTAGATTATATAGTTGTATATCTCTATATACACATACATACATATATTTTTAAATGTTCCTACTGTTCTCTTTCTGTCAATTAACTATGATGTATACCTATTATGCTCTGTCTTCTGAGTGCAGGAAAGTGTTGCTTTTTAAATTGTATTAACTTTGTAGAAACAAGAACTTCCAAAATTCTTCAAGATTTAAGTTTTTTCCACAAGTAATACTGCTAAAGCAAGCTAATAGTGTCTGTAAAGCTAAACCAACTAACTCCTTTAGAAAGAAAACACTATTCTGGTTTTTCAGTACTCTAACTGTTAGGGATGATGACTTCAGCTTTATTTACCAACTGTTCTTTTTGTTTAAATGAAGATTGAGGACACTTTTTGGGTACAGAAATACTGTCTCATGAAGATTTCTTTTTAAATAAAAATCTGGCATTTTAATTTCATCGATGGGAAGCTGAAGCAACAGTCAGTTAACATCCAGTCCTTACCTGCTGTTTTCTGAGCAGCAGCGCTGAGGCAAGTATGCTCAGGTGGCTTGCAACATTCTGGCCTCCAGACATCAGTATTAAGCCATGAAATACTGCCAGATGCCTGAACTGTTTCCGAATATATTCGCCTGTCTGTGAGCCCCATTCTGCATCTTTAAACATAACGAACATTATTGATAAAGATGAGTGCCTACCTTCCTTTGGGAGCACTATGTAGGTTGCTTCCATGCCTGCGTGGATGTGGTCAGTAACGTGACAGTGTAATAGCCAGGTTCCAGGGTTCTGTGGGGTCATTTCCACAGTTTGAAATGTCCCAGGGAACAGATCAAAGACATCTGCCCGGTAAACCCCAGTTTGCTTCAGGACAAAAATGGTTAAACAGCATGGCATTACCAGATGGCAGTAATTTAAGCTACCTTTATGCATATTCCCACCAAGCTTTTTAATCACAGTTGAGTGAAAAGATACCTAATGTATGTCATCGCTACAGAAGCATCACTTTGTACATTCACTTCATGCTTAAAAGAATAATTAACTAGCAAGTAAGTGGAAATGAAGGAAAACTACAGCTGTTGCCTTACCACACCCATGAAAATTCACAACTATCATGTCAAAGCAACTCGTGAGGTTACCGGTCAGCAAATGTTCCTGGTAGATATTCTCTGTCTCTTGTATGTTGCCCAAATACAGGTTTGGGGCATGAAAATTTTACAGTCCAATTCCAAGTCCTGCTTAATATTGTAACGTGACTTTTCACCAGAGATTACAGCCCTTGGTATTTGATCTACTTCTCATTCTTAACACAGCAAGAAATGAGTGGAAAGGACCTGTTACCTTGTAATCAAAGCTGTGGCCGTGGAAGTGTGCTGTGTGAATGTCTATTTCATTGCCCATTCCCATCAAATACCAGCTTACTTTATCTCCAACATGCATAGTCAGACCATGTAAATTTCCAAACACCTTTCCATTAATGGCTAAAAAGAGGGAAAGAGCAAGACAGTGAAAACGAGTATGATTTTGTGTATTGTTACTCTCTAAACTTGAATGGAATACAAGATTTGAAAGCCAATGCCAGGCAAAAGTAACAGCTTTGAATGACATATAAACCCAAAACAACTGGACAGCATATTATGAATGGGTCTGATTATATTCCGTATTTAACTAGAAAGTAAGATGCAGTTCAAAATTCTTTACTGTACACCATTGCTAATATTGCAGTTCTTAAAGATCTGCATTTTCTGCAGATTTTGTAAAGGGTAAGCTTTAGCAGGACATGCTTTCAGGATGCACATTGCCTTTTCAACTTATCCGGAACAGTTGTTTGCTGACATCAAGTAAAAATTTCAAATTTCATTTTTACTCTTTCTCCTCAAAAGTTCAATGTGGGGCCATTTTTCATAGGTTTAAAAGAAAAAAGTAATTCAGTGGCATTAACAGTGTTTTCAAATAGTTTGAGTGAAATTTTTCAGGCCTTCCACCCTGGAACTGGAAATTCAGAGGGGAATCAGAAAGTCAAATTTATATGCAGTACTTTCAAATACATAATTTGTTTCCAGAGTTACATTAACTAAATTGGGAAACTTACCATGCATTTTATTGCTTTCAAGGAATTCCTCATCCTCTTTGTCAATGAGGTGCGGATTGGTAGAATAGGTTTTAATGTTTTCATCCAAGTACCATGACTCATTTTCATCAAAAACCATAAAAAGAAGAGCAAATTGAACTTTCTTCTTAGTGTAAAATGATGACAAATAATGTCTATGACACACAACAAGTGTGCCTATTAATCCACTGTAAGTGTCCTGAAATTACAAATGAAAAAATCATATAATTACAAGATATGACTAAGCAGAAGCACTTTTAATGCTAGACATTAATCCTCTTACTATTTTTACAGCTGTCAGTGTCTGGGAATAAAGGTAGCCAGTGTCAGGCAAACAAGGTTATTTCTTCACTGTTATGTGTTACCCCATAGATCCAGTTCAATGGATTTTGAAGAGTAACTGCATCTTTTTCATATCTTGCTGGAAACAAACATTTGTTCAATTTTAATTTCTTCCTATTTTTTTTTTTCTAAATTACTTTTAGGATTTTGAGTTTGGTTTCCATTCAAAATATACTTCCTGACACTTTTTATTTGTGTTTGCTGAGACATGAAGGAAAGAATACATTACTTTCCATTAAAAAAATAATTAGTCATGTTAAGTTAATGGGTGCTTTTACAAAAACGCCAGATTTATGTTCCACAGTTGCATGTTACTTTTCCCACACATGACTGAATAGATACTGAGCAAGCTATAAAGTGTTAGCTTTAAGAATGAAAGCTGAGTGAGGTGATCTATAGCAACAGCAGAAGAAACAGGAGGCAGGAACATGAAGGGCTGTGACTCAAATTCTGCCCTGACTTTCTTGCATTATTCAAGAGACATTTAAATTCAAAGGTATGGTAATGGGGGAAGTGACTTGACAGAGAAAGCAGAAAGAGTTTCAAACTTGTCTCCCTTTTGTTGTAAATCTATCTGCATTGAAGTCATGAGCAAAACCCTTTAGATTGATATTAATAATATACCTTAATGATGTCCACCGTTGAATGATATGCCCATGCAATACAATGTGGATCTCCTCTCTCAGAACTAGATCTCTCCGGGATTTTCCAGACATACATTTTTGTTTCACCTGAATTAAATAATTAACAATGAATTTTAGAAGTTTTCTGTGTGCTGATCTATAAGAGGTCATCCTGAAATAGATGTTATCTCCATTTAGAGCTTGTATTTGTCTTGAACTTCCTCTTCCCAATTACTGCCCTGCCTAGCTTATTGTTATTTCCCTTCTGCAGGTCCCTGATTCTTCTTGCCAACTTACTTTTTTTTTGTGTGTGTGGCTGCACTGACCAGTTTACCCAATAAAAACAATTGTATCTTTTGTAAAGATCACAGAGAAACTTCTGAAATAATAGCTAGCTATGCTCTCCCTACCTAGCCAAATCTGTTTGCTTTCATGAAAGGTGCAGCCATGCTGCGTCAAAAAATTACTGATCCGTCAAGGACTAGGATACGTAGCAATAATTAGCAGAGCCTTTTTAATTGTAGAAATATTTATCATAATCAGCATAAGAAATTTAAGAACCCGAGGTAAAAACAAACAAAAACAAAGTCTTTCCTGCTATCCTGAAATGAAAGCTTGCTAAACCTTACTAGAAGTCTTGATGTTACGTGCTAGAAATAAACAAGGATGCTTTGATACCTGGGTTAGTTGCAGCAACAACAGAACTGTCTGTTTTCACTCCATGGGCATGTATAGAATAAGGTCTTGATGCCAAGTTCTTGAAAACTATGGTAATTTTATCGCCAATATTTGACATAAGCAGTGGCCCTGTTGGATTGAAAAGAAAGATTAACTTGGTTTTACAGACCGTTTGTTCTGTTCGAATACACAACAACATTGGTTTATAATTCAACTAAAAACTACACATAGATAATGTCATTCACTATGATTTGCCAGCTTGGGTAGCTGAAGTTAGGCATCTAAGTAGAGGCCTAAGTTTCAAAAGCTCTGAGCACCTACTGTGTATTTGAAGTCAGTTTGGATGTTGCTGCCCAGTTTTATGCTGACTTTGATAATACTGCCCTGTGATCAGGCAGCAAACAGAAGGTTTTTTTTTTCTTGGAAAGCAAGCAACGTACTCTTGCAAGGAAAGCACCATAATAAAAGTAGCAATTCCATGCAGGTTTAGGCACTTTGTGTGGGTAGAACTATACTCAGTATTATTCAAATAGTTTTGTTTCACTGCATTTTTCCCAGTTTCAAAACTGAACTTCATGATGACTATACCTTGAATTTCCAGGTGCTGCTGCTCCTCTGCTCTGTTTTTGGGAGTACTGAATGTCTGATCAGTGTACTCGCGATATACTACCTTTCTGTATTTTGAGCCAATGAATTTGTTGTCTTTATTTAAAAATGGATTGCCAGGGCTGAAAAAAAAAAGAAAATAGAGATAAGAATATGTCGTACATTTCTTCATGTATTTTAAAACATCCTTTGCAGGTATGTCAATTAACCATCAAACAAAAATCCATCTCAGTGAAACAGTAATCTCATAGACTACTGGTGTCTTCAACGGGAAAAGATTCTTGTTACACTGGGATGTTTCCCTTAACCTGGAAGGTGAAAGAGGGTGAGAAAGAGAGAGTGCATGCGAGAGCACGCAAGTCTATATAGTATTTGAGAGAATGCTGAGTGCTCAGCCTGGCAGATATTTCAAATTGCAAGAAGTCATCCAGCAACTTGCATACTGCAAAATAGAGCCCTGAGTGACTTCTGCAGATCTGAAATGAAGCCTAAAACTTGTAAAGCTTAAGTGCCTTGCTGAAATGAAATGTGAGGGACTGATTCTCTGCTGAGATCACAGGGGCTGGAGACAGTTGGGGAAAAAAAGTCTGATAACAGCATAGTCCATATTACTTGTGCTTAGAATTATGACAGAGTCCACTGTGGTATGCAGGGCAAGGAAATGTGCTATCAAGATGAGGAAAAAGAAGAAAATACAATTAAGTCAATAAAAAATATAGGCAGTTACAATCTACTACTTTAACCTCAAATGAAGTTATACAGGTGGAACACATAGAAATTCATCAGTTCATTGTTTAGCCTCTTCTGCTAATTGGCATGAATTATTTGATCCAATCAGTTCCCTCTCATTGAGATTCAAATACCAGGAATAAAACACCAAAGTGACAAACTTCATAGTGGATGGATTTGGCCATGGACTTACCTTGTGTAAGCTAACAAAACTGAGAGGAGTAAAAAACAACCTTACTCAGAGAACAGATAAACATGAGACAAAGACATGTTACATATTGCAAGTAACCAAATATCAGGACAAAGTAGTCATCATATCTACAGCTTAATGAACATTTTAAGCATTCCACATCAAGGACTGTACCAACATCAGTAAATAATAAACGCACATGTACTATCCAGGATTCATGAAAATCTGCAGCTGCCCCACAGAAGATTTATGCTGGACCATTTCATGATCATGCTGCCTGTCTCACAATTACATGGCAACATTAGTGGAGAAGGACCACAAATTCAGGTGAGCCCTAAAAATACATATGCAAGGAAAGCGGGTCTAGAAATGCCTGGAGGAGGAAAAGGTTCAGAGGAGAAGTGAGTTGCTCCTTTGCTTTTTTGAATTTTTTCCTTTGTGTATATTCTGAAGTACCTTTCCTCATGGTATTGATGCCGCTCAAATTCCCATGTCCTGTTAGGAGAATAGTCCCATTCAACTTCCACTGCAGCAATATAGTAAGTCTTTTCATGCAAATACATAGATAGATCCACATTCCACAAATGGCATTGTTTCACTTTGTAATTCTGTTTCATGCCCCCTGTGTAGTGATCCATTGTCAGGCAGGACACTTCAAAAACTCCTAAAGGTCGTACAAGAAACAAAGACTTGAGGACAAAAAATCTGTTACTAGCAGATCTTGAGATTGTATTACCCATGCTGATTTAGTGTTTAAAGACTGAGACACAGGCTATTGCTCATATAAGATCCAAATTCTTCATGTAGCATGGCTACTTGTAGTAATAAAATTCAGTCCACACAGAAGCTAGAAAAATCAAGGCTTTAGCATTAAGAGCTTATGTCTTATGAACACAAGTTTGCTGCCCTTCAAACACAGCTGTACACAGTTTTAACACCCAAAGGACCAAAATATCAACTATTTAAAGCTTGTCTCTAAGCATAAAATGTTCATAGGTAAACAGTTTCTAAACTAGTAACAGGATTTTTAAACAAGACATTTACCTTCAGAATCAGGCTTCATAATAGCTGTAAGAAATGTATGTGGAAACAGATTTGCTGTATCCCTTCTTGTTCCTTTAGTTATGAATGTGTTGTCTGCAAAGTATATCCCATGGACATCAACTTCTGACCCCAAGCCCATCAAATGCCAGGAGACCACACTTCCTTTACACATCTCAAGACCAGGTTGATTCCCATACATATAACCATTAATGGCTGTAGAAGATTTGAGGAAGCAAAACCCACCTTGATTAACACATTACTTAATTCTGCAATACAGATTAAATAACACACACTTCAGATGTAATATGATGCCTTGGACTGACAGAAATATCAATAATAAAATACTGTATTCCATCAGCAAAACTACAGAAAAAATTCGAGCAAAAGAGCTTTTAAAACCCAGTGTTTAAAACCAATTTCTGACCGTTCGCCTTCTCAATGTCTAAAGCACAGGTAGCTGACTTGACCAACTAGAACTTCCACTGCTTTCTACCCATCAAGTATACAGGATGCATAAAGCATACTTCTTTATACCCTGCAACACCCTCCAGCCACACTGTGGAGACAATCTGAAGTGGTTTTTAGTTTGAGTTACTAATCCTTTCTAGATACTCCTGTTCAAAACTTTCAAAGCCTGATCCTCACAGGTACCGCTGAATTCTCAGTGTCAAGGTTCTGTAAATAGTAGGAATGCCCCCCGAAGGCAAAATTTAAGAATGAGCACAAGCAAATATGTTTAGAGATTAGGACTTGTTGCAGGACTAGGTACTGAAGATAATAATGTTCTTTCACATGAAACTTGAAAGGCATTTCTACAGCACCAAAATATGATCAGTGTGAAACTCAGCTCTGCCCTAATAAAGAAGCAAAGATTTTCATTCTAAGGGGGCCACGGTGGTTGGTAAAGGAATCAGACTCAGCCATGGACACAAAATGAGACAGCAATGTGCCCTTGCCACAAAGAAAGCTAATGGTATCTTGGGCTGCATTAAGATGAGTGTTGCCAGCAGGTCAGATTGCAGCTGCTATTGTAGAAATGCCTCAGACAAATTGAGCCAGAAAGCAGAAAAGGACCTGAGGGTCCTAGTGGACACCAAATTGAACATGAGCCAGCAATATGCCCTTGCTGAAAAGAAGGTGAATGGTATCCTGGCCTGCATTAGGAGTGTCACAGCAGGTCGAGGGAGGNAACTCCTATCAGCTACATCATCTGTAGGGCAGAGGTCAGTTTTCTCTAGCTGCCTGGTTGCATTCATAGGGGTTGCACATGGGCTACAGACTTAATTCCTCCTTTTGTCTGCTAAAAGTGGTACATAACAGTGCTAAATGTGCAACTGTCATGCAAGACTCTGAACAGCTGGCGTTATATTTTGAACTACCACATTTAGCTGAAATTGAATTGCATTCAAACATGGTTTTGTTTCCAATGGAAAGGAATTAAATGTCTCTGACACTGTACAGTTTTCCCAGTATCCAACATGAGATCACAAAAGTAAAAACCTAATTGTAGAAATGAATATTTGGCTAGCTAATAACTTTCTTACAGTGCATTTTGTTAGACTCTTGGAAGTCCTCATCATCTTTGTCAACTTTATTAGGATTTAGTGTAAACATCAAAATATTGTCATCCAAGTACCAGCTCAGGTTCTCATCAAATACTGTGGCAAGTAGAAAAAACTCCATGTTCACATTTTTCTGTTAAGAAGAAAAAGCACAAAGGAAAAGAGAAATGAGTGAACAGAAAATATCGGGAAAAAATTCTATGCGCATAGTAATTTTGAGTATAATTCACAATGTAGGATAGAAGCATACATTGACACTTCATTCTGATAATCTCAAAGCTCTGTAATTGCTGTATCTGGTGACTAGATATCTGCTGGTATTGCTCTTTCTACCAGCAGGAACCACCTCCAGAAATGACTGTGTGTTTTGGTCTTTTTTAAAGTCTCTACATTTTTTTAGTTATTCTCATCCCAGCTGAGACTTGAATGCCAGTGGTTGCTCACTGTGATGGTGGTTTCACAACACAGTGTTTGAGCCAGACTGATTTTGCTTTTTTTTTTAAAAAAACAAAACAAAACAAAACAAAACCCCAAAAAACAAACCCACTTCGTTTTATGTATTCCCCTCAGCACATGGGTGAGATCACGATGTGGAGAGGAGGTGGCCCCAGTGGTTGTCAATGTGGCAGGCCCTGAGGGCACAACTTGGAAGAGAAAGCAGATTCATCTACAATGATGCAAATGCCTCCATTTCACTTCTTTGACTGACCTGTTTCCCAGAAGGAAGCAGAGCTCCTTTCCTGCACACCAAGAGAGGACCCACAAGGCCAGAACTTGTGTCTCTCACTGCATCCACAGCTGAGTAATAAAGCCAGGTTAAACAGTCTGGATCTTGGTCTGTGGGGCCCACATCTTCTGGCACATTCCACTCATATGTAAATGTAGCACCAGGACTCACATGAGAGGCTGAAGATTCAGTACCTATTATAGAAAGCAACGTTAGGAATTATGCTTAATGAACATTGTTTATTTTATTACCTTTAATACATCAACATGTATGACAGCTTGTTCTCTGGTGCTTGCAGGATCCCCGTCTATAGACGCACCTCTGGAGGCAGCACCATACAATGCCCCCTCATCGCTCTTGCGGTAACTCACACCATGGGGCTGAATGCTAAATGGGCGGCTGGCATTGTTTCGGAAGGTGACCCTGATGCTCTCACCCACTTCAGCCTTGATAACAGGTCCTAGAAAAGACCACATGTTCTAGTTACAAGTTGTTTCTATCAAGTGATGTACAGTCACCACGAGCTTATACCAATCAAGTCAATGACTGGCTGCTTTTCCCATTCCTTGGGCCTATGTGGCCACAGACCAGGTCCCTGGCACGTGACCTGAATCACATGGCAGCCCTGCAGCAACTGGACTGTTCCATTCTTAGCTCCTCATGGAGGCCCAGTGACATGCGGGACAGTTCCTCCCTTTGGAAAGGGACCTACAGACATTAGCGCCAACCTCAAACTCAGTCCAGAGCCATGCCAGAAGCAGTCAAGTTATAAAGAGGGCTAGACCTGCCCAGCCTGGCCTTGTAATTCAGAGCCTGACCTTTGGAGACCATGGCATATTCCCACAGGCATGTTGTGCACCACCACAGCATTGCCTTCAAGAGCTTTCTTACACCCTGGGGTTGGAGGCACCCTTGGAGGCACCAACATCTGCAGGAGGCAGGGAGAGCCCAGGGCCACTCCCTTGGAGGTGGAGGGGCACTGTTGGCTAGCCCATGGAAGTGATAGTTTACTCTCATAAATCTTTGACATGAAATAATTTTAGATATCTTACCTAAGAGTCCAAGATGTACTTCCTCTGTGAGCCTTTTTTTATGTTCAGTGAAAGAACTATCTGTGTATTCTTTGTAAATGGCTTTTTTATACAAGCCACCAATTCTTGTCTCACTTTGTTCAAAAAATATGCGAGATTCACTGTGTAAAAGAAATTTCAATAGATGTAAATGGTTCAAGAAATAATGCTCAGCTTTACAAAGGCAGTCAGGACCTCAACCCTATTTTCTGAGGTATGACATGCTGAGTTTGTCTTTTGGGTCTCCTTTAAGTGATCTGTCCACACACATATGCAGTCCCATATAAGGATGTGCAGGAATCCATTATCCTTCACTAACTTCTCTTTAAAGAAAAGACACTGTGCCATGTTGCCCTTATAAAGCCAGCATGCTTAGAGACTCTTCAACAATGATTTCTAGTCAGCATTTCATAACCTGAAGTTTACTCTTCTTTTAATAAAAAGTTGCAAAGAGTTCAACAACAGTAGACACAAACACCAAGAATATGTAACATCTAAATAGAAAGTGAGACGATTTAGTCTACGCTTTTTAGTCTACACTTTTACAATTCAAAAGAGGACCTTTCCATGTTTTATAAACACTGTTCAGACAATGAACTGTCCCTCATCCCTTGTGGAACAGGTAAGTATTCTTTAATTCACAGATGAAAAATCTGAGGAATCAATGTATTCAGTGAATTGATCCAGGTCTTAAATATGTAAACACAGAGCAAAGGTCACAGCTACCTCCTGCAAGTTGTTTGCTAGCTGAGATGCCATTAGCCTGATTTTCATCAGCTAAGGAGATGATCAGGAATTCCTAGCTTCGTTCTCTAACTCAGAATAATCAACCGTCTTGAATAATCAGAGGTCACTGCCTACATATGACATTACAATTAACCTTCATCCCAGTGAAATTACTGATGTTACAGCAAAATTTATAGTCTGATTGCAAGGAAAACAATAGACCTAATTTGGTCTGATATTTATCCTGGCATTAATAATTAAGCAGAGGTGAAGACAATGAGAAATTCTGCTTAAAAGTCAGTTCTACTGTATGGCTTACCTTATTTAGCATGTTTATATCAATTCTGCTTGAAAGTAAAACTTCTTTAATTAGATGCATTTACCTGTCAGCGATTAATTCTTGTCCTGTAAAATGGTTCATTGCAGAAGGGCCATAATTCCAGATAATCTCTTCAGCAGCAATGAAGTACTGTCTTATTTTTGTACTCTCATTGTGATCTGTGGTGGATTTCCTACAATCTTTTACTTTAAAAAGGGCCTGCATACCACCTGGAAAAAAATGAGGAGGTAGAGAGAAGGAACCACACTTTTTTTTCTCTTTTCCTGCTTCCAATAGCTCTTCTCTTCCCTGGAGAATTCCCGTACCATTGATGGATATGCAAATCACAAAGCATTCTGCTTGTAAAGCTGCAACTGACATGGTAGTTACAGAGAAGATTAGGGTGGAGTGGAAACAGTACTGTCAGTTAGCATGTCAGTCAAGGCCAGGTGCTACCAGACTGACCATCTTCCCTCTAATCAAGCTAATCAACAGCTTACTTGTGAAACTCCTGGGTCTCTGCACCTTAGCAGAAAGGTCTGTTAGCACATCTGCTTGCTGGACATACAAACAATATAATAAAGAGAGCCCTTTTGCAGCTATGGATTAGGCCAGTTTGTAGGATTCAAGTCTCGCCCAGGATGTTTCAACCACACCAGGATGCTGCTTGACGTGATAGCTATTTCAAAACTTATAACCTCTGTGTAGTTGAATCTGTAGGTTAAACATACTCCTTTTATATCAGAATTTTCAAATCTTGAAGAATGATTTTGAGTTCTGTGTTCCTTCCCACTTTCGTGACAAATTACTTCTTTAACTCACTTAGAGGGATATAGATCATGGAAAAGCGTGGAATTAGCTTCTAAGTATTTCACATGGTTAACAAACACTACAGGAAGTAGTAACAAACAACAGTATCAAAAAATACAGGAAGATAGAGGGAAGAGAAATGCAGGTTATCTTTGCTTATTAGCCAATGCACTTTCCAGAACATGTCTTTGTCAGCAGGCAAGTTAGCCTGCGTGTCCCGTGCCCCTTGCCCAAACATGGAATGAGCCCCAACCTTTTTGTTGGCAAACAGCAAATTGTGATTAATTACCTTCAGTAAGAGGCAAACATCATGCTATTGTTTGTCTAAAATTGAGGTTTGCAAAAGTGCATCTGTGGCAATTGCTGCCACCTGATAATAATTTCCATTACAGACAAGAATTTCCTTGATTTCCGTGGCTACATGCTCAAGCCCATCTAATACACTTCTTGGCGTTTCAGTTACTATGAGAGTTTTGTTACCTAGAGGAGAGTATCATCTGGCATATAACCAGGTCAGGAGTACTGCTAAAGTGACTCAGTAAGCTGTTAGCTCAAGCTAAAAAATATTCTGATCACTGGAGCTTATTCTGTACCTTCGATATGGTCATTCACTTGGCAGCTGAGCAGCCATTCCCCAGGACTCCTTGGTATCATGACAGCATCAATAAATGTGGCTGGGAAGAGGTTGATGGTGTCAACACGATGATGCCTTTCTATTAAGGTCTGTCCATGAAAGTAGGCTGAATGGATATCAGCTTCATTACCCATGCCAAAAAGATGCCATTTTACCTTATCTTCCGCACACATTGTGAGGTTTGGGAGGTATCCATACATGTACCCGTTGATTGCTAAAAGAAATGTTATTTATTACAGTTACCTTCACAGACCTTAGGATCTTTTATTCGAAAGCAGGTGTCATACAACGATTGCTCTATTCTTCAAAACAGAAAGAAGCTCAACCTTTGAAAGAGAGCCAGTATCAGACACACACTTCGTCTGCAAAACTATCTCCACAACCAGCAGTTCCTGCTCTGATTCTGAAATCCACATCAGAGCCAAAGGTATCTTCTCTGTTGACAATAACAGTAAAAACTCTTTTTCTAAACTGCGATATTATAGTACAGAGTTCAGGACTAAGAAACAGAACAAAGTAAGCTCTGCTTAGAATGCCTGGGAAATTGTACCAGCAAAGAGGTTCTTGGCCCCTAAGAATTTTATATCACGACTCCAAAGGTTTGATCCGTACTTGCCATCACTTTTTAACTTTTTTTTTTTATTTATTTAAAAGGGTCTTCCTTAATCCCCCAAGAAA
>VZTL01064941.1:324-16292 GCA_013400535.1 Scopus umbretta
AAAAAAAGGGAAATGCATTCTGAAAGACAGCTGTTTGTCTGTGAATTAAACTCAGCATTCACGCAGACACTTATCCCAGATTGCTAGTCCAGGCTTTAAAACATGTCCCCATCTGAGAGCATTTGTTCCTATCAAAATAGATGGAACCAAGGACCCCAAATTGCTTAAGCAGCTTGGAGGGTCTCAGCCTAACTATCTTTTGAACAGGCAAACTGTTCCTTCCTCAGTAGAATAATATGGCATTCCTTTTTCATAGAACTGTGGTTTGTTTCCCTCAGATATCAAGACCATTTTTCAAATACTAGAATTTTAAAACTCTATCTTCCGGGCACCATAAAAATGACAATCTTGGGGTAAGCATAAACTGACCAATTTGTCTCTGAGCAGTTCAACCAGTACAGAAATGGTATAATAAAAGCCTAGAACACAGTACATGAGACAAAAATAGCTAAGAACAGACCACTGACCTTATCAGATTTGCTTTTTCTTCTGCAAAATTTCATTACAGATCATGTAGTAAAGATAATGCTTAAACATGTATTGGAAATCACAGGCTAATTTAATCCAGGACAAAAAGGGTCTATCTCTTCAGAATGGAGACACTACTGTAGAGACAAGAAAGACTTTAGGCTAGGCCTGCAATTCAGGTGTGACCAGGTGTATCCAGTCTCATCTTAACCAGACCCAGAACCCTAACTTGCGTAGCTCACAGACACACCTTTCCTCATTAGCCTGACTCCTTCTGTACTCTTTTCTTATGCTTGGCCTGTAATATGTTTCATCATCATCATTAAATATTTTAAAAATGCCTCTCAACAGATCACTGTGCAAAAACAAGCTTAGGTGCTATCCAGTAAGAATATAAAACTTGTATTCCTTAGCTATAGAGCTTTCACTTGCCAAGAGACAAAGACAGAAAAAAAAGATCCTCCTCTTATATACGAATATTACTGTTTGGAAGCCACAGGAGAAACGTGGTCAGAAAGTCTGTTAACTACCACGCGACTGTGGCTTCGGCTTTTCTGTTTCATTTCTCAGGAGACTCCTGGGAAGTTATAGTTCTGTACTTAGGCAAAGATAAGGGTTTGTGCAATGAAAGAACGAAAAAGATAGAGCCTAAAATCCCTAATTATTTGCTCGATCATCCAGATAGGTAAGCAAACCAATTACATACCATCAGTGAAATACTAGGAAGCCCTCAACGTTAAAAAGACTGCAAGAACTAACTATAGTTGAGATAGTCATGACAAATAGTATTCCATAGGATGAAACTTCCCCACATACAGTATTAATTAGGTTGTTCTGAACACTGAAGAACTAACTAAAATTCTACTGTCTTTGTGGACAACTCTTAAAATGAAGGAAACAAAGCTGTTTTTTCCAGAATGTAAGTTACTGGATGCCTTCCGATTACTGCCATTGAACAATAGAGCTGGCCTTTAAAGAATGACTTTTTCTTCCTTAGTGTATACCACAATACTGAGAATTACTTATAACCTGCTTATACACCTCTCCATTTTGACAAAGGAAGAAAAGCATGAGTAAAACCTTAAGAATGAATCACAACCAGGCTTGAATGCAAAGATGTCACATTTTACAGAAAACATGCTTACTTTTAAAATCAGCTCCTTTGAGGCAAGATAATAGGCTTCTAATGACCTAATTAATTTTACACTGAGTGTATTTTGCAAATGTACAAAGTTAGTCAGCAAATTGCTGTCTCTGCTTTGGTAAGAAATGGTTGTCTCCAAACAGATCTCTAAAACCAATGTATAGTAATTCATGCCGACAGTTTATTCTAATTGCAGCTGAATATAAGGGTTCAGCCAAGATACCAAATTTCCAAATAGCAAATACCACTTTGCTAGACAGTAAATAGAATAAAATGAAAACAATTTATATATCCAAGTTATTTTAGCTGAAACCTTGTTTATTTCTAAAGCACATAATGCTACTGAAAGGTATAATGTAGCAGATAGTATCTTCTGATGCTGATTCAGAACGTTGTTTTTTTTTGTTTTAAATAAAACTAACAGATACATGTTTATTCATATTAACACAGACCACGTAATATTACGACTCACTTTCTTTTCCTCCCAACTGTACCTGGCTTCTCTGAAATTGCAAAAAGAAAAACTATCATCGACAGAGAAAAACTGAGTTATATATTATTCTCTCTCTCTTTGAATACCTAGATTCTGATCTGTCAAGACAGATTTCAGGAAGTAGGTTAATTCCTGGTTCAATAGAAAGACTGAACCATGTTAAGTTGTCCTTATTCATAACTGGATATCATAAGGTCCTCTTACCTAAGTTTTAGAAATTTACCAGTACGTCCTGGCAACACACAAATGTGAATGTAGCACAAGCAAGGAACACAGTGCCTCAGTTTTGTTGTAAGCTATAACCTAATGCAGGAGTTTACATGCAGGTGATACGACAAAATTACTGAAATAATTATAGCTTTAGGGCAAACAACAGAGCTAAATGTTAAACAGATTTTATAATTTTTTTTTTAAATGCCTTGGCAGACTTCTGCCCAACTAGAAATAGGTTTTGGAAAACACATAACGGTAAGTATAAAGTGTATATATGACAAAGATGTGATGAGCTCTAAGAAAAGGAAAAAGTAGGGTTTACATGTTAAAAGCTTTTATGGAAATAAATTTCCTACAGGAACACATTCACATAGAAGGAAAAGCAAACAGCTGAACTGGGTTTTCTTTGTACACTTTCAGGGAGAGTCAACCACTAACATCTGTATTTGAGATTTTTGAAGTTTCATTAGATTCAAAACACAAAGACTTTGAAATCAACATTTAAATCTAGAGACAACCTGAAGTATTTATGTTAGGAGATTTTTCAGGCAAGGAGTATTTGATTTTATGTAACACCACACACCTCCTACTCTTGTCAATCTGAACCTGGACAACTTTAAAGTATATAATCACACATATACCAGCCATAACCTCCAAACTGGCAACCATAAGCCAACAGATTTGTCCAAACAGTATGTGTGTGCATTAGAAAAATCACACGAGTAAATAATGGAGCCCTGCTTGGAGATCCTGAGAGAGACTGCTGGCAAGCACGGTTATGTGGGACAGGAGTGACCCTTTCAACAAAGGAACTAGGGCCTCTAAAGGGGAAATCTCTTAAGCCATGTCAAGAGGCAAACTACTAAGGCCATGCAAAGACAGGGAGAATAAACCCCAATAAAATAAAAATAAATGTAAAAATACAATTTTAAAACACCCCAAAACAAAACAATGCAGAAAATGCAGATGTTAGGATTAGTATCCAAAGCCACATGGGTTGTTTCTGCAGAAAGAAGTATAGGAACAGCACCAACGTACGTATCTTAAGTATTTTTAAAACAGACTCCACATTCATTTAACAGTGAACAAAAGCACAAATTTTCTGCATTAGAAGAGACCCTCCTTTTTCACACTGGTGTCCTGAAAAAAGATTATTCATTATAAGAAGGCAGAAAAATTCGGTAGGATAATATGAATGAGGCATGTAGTTAATCCACTAAGATGCCATTAAGAAGTGAGCCGATGTTCAGCCAACTAATTACCCATTCATTAAAACAGAACCATAAATGACATTTTCAACATATTACAAAACCCCTCTGTAGTAATATTTTCCCATCTACATCTATCCTGACATTTATATTCTATGTCTCTTTCATAATTATTTCAAATAATTCCTCTGACATATTGAGGGGAAAATAGCTTAAAAAGAGATTACTTACCACCTACCAGTTGCTCACAAAGAAAGGAGCAGGACAGAGTAATTATGTTGGTGTATTAACATAGAACTGGCATGCTTGTAGTCCCTAACAATCACTACCGCCGTTCAACTTTTCCATGGTGAAAATTTTCCGGTGCTTGAAATTAGTTGCACACACACACACTCAACTCACTCAGGACTCATCCTCCCAAACTTGAGCACATATAGAACTAACTTCTTTGATTCACAGAAAGCAACATAGCACCCCAAAGTTGGCACGCACACACTCTCCCCTCCCCAAAAATCCAAAGCTGGAATTTTCACATCCCACTTTGTTCTGCTATTGCTAGTGCAACAGCTGCTGCTGGATAAAATAGCAAAGGAAAGTACAGCGAGGGTTGCACAGACACCTCCTTAGACAAGGAATAAACGGTTTCAACCAAAAGAGAACTTGATCCTCAGTACCTGTTGCATCTTCATTCAGGCATTCCCTGCACCTCTTTGACTGGTAATGAACGAAGTCACAAAAGCTGACAGTTTGCAGGAAATAGCCCAATCTTTGGGCTTTTTTAGCAATTTTCTAGAAGTGGCTTCTTTCAGCACATTTTCATATCAGGTTTTTATGTAAAATTATTTCTTTGCTATAACACCACCATGTTATTAATTTCTGCTTTAAGGTAGAAATCATTTTTCTCCTTCACACATCAGTCCATGTTCTGGCTTCCAAACTGCACATTCTTTGAGCGGTCTCCTCCACCTTTGCATTCTTGTTTTTATGGTTCCTGTCCCTACCCCTCTCCCATGATACACTATTCTGACCATCTTCTAATGATACTGATATCTAAAATCCATCAAAGTTTTTGCTGATCCCAGATTTGGTTCCTATGCTTGAAGAAAACCTAGTCTAAGCCAGCAATGCATTACAGCACATATCTGCTGAGATAATGACATCTGCAAGACAAAATAGGCAAAACAGCCCCAGTGCAGATTTGCAACCCTGCAAATGTTCTCAGTACCACAGAGATAAAAGAGGTGGGATGCTACTATTGTATCACGTGCTGTTTAGGGATAAAGGAAGCTACATCTCATACTGAAGCTACATATGCTGCATCTACAAAAGGACTGGCCTCAATAGTCAAGAGAATAGCTCTCCAGTATTCAAAACTGGTCTTTCCTAAAGATTTCTCTCCTTTTAGTTTATGCCATTACCAAAGTCACATGAGTCAGAAAATAGATTGGCCAAGCAATTATAATAGCTGACACATCCCTAGACAGAAAAAGTAATCTTCCTGACACCGCTTCACCCACGTCGGTCAATATCCAAGTGGTTTCTAGATGCTTTAGCAGGGTGGAGAGTGGTCACAAACTGTGATGTTCCTGCCGTATGCCAAATAGAGTCTGCACCCGTGAATAAAGTCAGCTTCCCGTCTGAAGCACAACCAACAACGTATGATCAGGAGAAGACAGCTGCTAGAACACAAAAAGCCCTGGCAAACATATGGAAAAGGGAAGGAAAAAAAAAAAAAAAAAAGCAGCTAACAAGGTCTCTAGATTCCCAGGCTGCTACAGGTGTCGCTCACCAAAAGCAGCAGTGATAAATACCATTTATTGGTACGTAGAACTACCCGGCTGCCTGCACCGCCGTACTGCCCACGTACAGCCAGCGAGAGGCACGCCGAACTGGACTAGGCGTCATCTGTACGCTGCACTTGTACCAGTACTTAACAGCCAAATATAAAATCTTCCCGAATAGACACGAACCTCAGGAGTGAATAAATTGGAATGAGTTCACTTCCTGTCCATGTTTAACATTTATTTTTAAGGAAACTTTCTTTACGACATACACGTTGAAGAAACCCCCACTCAGGATAGCAGGTGGATATGAAAAACACAAAGAATATTTTCCTGAATGAAAGGAATGAGGTTTGTCAAAAAGCAAACCTCAGAATTTGTGGTTTCCACCAAAAAAGGGGAGACACAAAGACTTGAATGTAAAAAAGGCTTGTTTGCCCAGTTTCCGTGCTACATTAAATTAGATGTTGAATTAGTTGTAGCCAGGAACAATATATTGGCGGTAAGAGAGAACTTGTAATGCGCCTTGATTTTCTAACTCTCTGAAAAATAAGAAGAACAAGTAGCCAGATGAGGCCTATTCCATTTCCCTCACCCAGCCCGATGGATGGAGATCCCGCACGGAGGAGAGCGTTCTGGCTCAACCTGCACAGCACCACACCAAGAGAGACTAGGAAGGCCAGCACAATCCCTGAAAAGTCTGCTTCCTGTTCAGAATCACCCAACAGATTTATGACTATAGACATCTGCAGATAATTTAACACACACAAAGAGAAAAACACACAGTCAGATCTCGCAAAAAAACTTCATGAAGAAACCACAGGGATTTAAGCAGTGCCTCAAAATATGTGTAATATAATGAATCTCACAAACGTAGGATTTTTTTCCCCCAAGTGCACTTTTACATTGGCTTTCACATATTTATAGGTCACCACATACACAAATAATTTATTGCAACCTGTTAGGGGAATTTTTCCTGTGAAAATGGGGTGATTAGATGTTTATTACATGCGTCATGATTGTCCACTGGTGTACCTTCATTTACCCAGTGGGAAGTTCTCATTGAGTAAGGGTTTCAGAAAGAAACCTTTCTGCGAAAAACACACTAATAAGAAAAATGGGACTAAGAGGTCACAATGTCCTCTTTAAAGCACACGTTTAGTTTACATTTTAATTACATGAAATTCTATTACAGTATTTTAAAGGAAAAATACTATTTTTTCCACATTGTGAACAATTTTTTTACTGAATTCCACATTTTAGCACAGTCTCGCTAAGAATTTTGGAAACGTTCACTTCAGAATAAATCGGTACTAAACAAAATGTGTTTACTATCTATGTATGAAAGTGTATTGTTAAAAACAGAACGTGAGTAACTTGGAACAAATTTTAGAGCAGATGCAGTGGCTAGTACTATTAAATAGCAATGCTTTTAAGAGTCTTCAAAGCAACAGTCCGCAGGCAGTGGGAATGCAGCACTAAGATAAAATACCTATCAGTGGCACTACATTTTACAGCAAAAATAATTGATGAGGAGCTGGGTAGAGTGGATTATAAATTGCAGGGTGCATGCAGTAATTTCTGCTCTGGTCAATGTAGATATTAGATCTATAGGATAAAGACCGTCACTGATACAATAAAGGGCAGAATAACCCACTAACGAAGACGATTATATTTTATTGATTTGTAAGAGATGAAACACCTATATTATCCAAAATTAGTTTTTACTGCCTTAAAAAAAACCTTTCTGCAAACCCTGCATCAAATATTAATCAAGCAATAATTAAATGGAATAAAGAAAACTGTCTTGATATCTCACTTGCAATCATTTTCTTGGTGTATAAAATAAGCCAAGCATGACTGAATCAAACTGTAATACTCTAATACTGGATTTTAAAATTTTAATGTTCTGTTTTATTCCTAAGACCTTGTTGGAAATACTATTCTTAACCGACTTTTGGTAGCCTCTCTAATGATACTGTTGCTTATCCACAATGCAGCAAGATTGGAAAGCAGGACCAATACAGCAAGATAAGGCTTTAGATTCTTCTTTTGTATTACTTGAACTATTTCACTTCAACTGCAGGCTTTTTTTACTATGTTTCTACGACAAAGTGCCAAGGTCACAGAGACCTAGATGCAACAGTCCACCCACCTCTCTGCTCAGCAAGTGGTTACACACATGCTTAAGTACTTTTTAAAGGAAATAATCTTTTAACCAGATGCTTAAATGATTCCTGGCCTACTGAGGGGTGCACAATTAAGCAGTCCAGATGCAATTATGAATTCAGGATCTATGACTTCTGTGCTGGACTTTGCCAACGACTGCTTCATTAACTGTTGGTAAGTCATTCCAGGTATAATATGCTGTTAGACTAACTGTGGTTAATGAGAAGTTTATGTCTGACACCACAGCAGAGAGGGATCTTTAACATACAACAGATAACAGATATATAAAAGAATCTTTTATGAGACACTCTCCTAAATATCTCGCTTCCTTTGATTACAGTACACCTCTGCAACACCGCTAGACTACAACTTTTAACGTTCATGGATCCCAAGCAGATGAGCCCTCCCAGTGGTGCCTCGTTTCACCAGCAGCCGTTCAAATCGCTCTGCCTAAGCTCCTTCTCACAGCTCCGCAGTTGCACACGCAAATGTTACACACCTAGAGACGGACTTTTGCAGATCATATTATCAGAACAAACCCGAAGTATTCACGGTTGCAATTGCAAATTTTTTGAAACACTTCGAAACGGAGAAGCTATAGCCTATTTCAAGTAGGTTGCCTGAGACTGAAGCGCTCAGCCTGGAAAAGAAGCCATGGTCAGCTTTCCATTTGTACCAGGTATCTGACTTTAGAACTAATTGTATGAGTTACTATTTATGTACTTAAGCCTCTGCAGAATCAGGCCCTTAATGTGACAAATACTTTTAAAATAATTTTCAAAATTATTGCCACTGAAGAAAAAACATGCTATAAATCTGCCTGTTCAAAAATTAGCACACAATTTGTGTTGCTTTCAGAGATTACAACTGAAAACAGTATAAATGATACCCTTTCAAAGAGATTCTCTACAGTGTACTTACAGTCAATGACTTTTTTTTAAATATAATGAAGCATTTAATGGGGAAAGTTGTATTTTTTCCGGCATGCTGGGAACACCTTTCTATACAAATTACAGTAGAAATATTAAAAAAATAAAACGTAACTGCCTCACATTCAGCACTATTAAATCCATCAGGCCTTCATCTCCTACTGTGACAATATTACCGTCCTTGCCTTATAAAAAAAATCCCACAAAGTTTGTTTTTTTTTCATCTTAAATAAAATGCTGGAGATATTTGGAATTATTAAAATACATGAAAATCAGAGAGACTTTTATGTATCTACTCTGTTTTTACTTACGACTTCATGGGATTTTTTTCTTCAAAAAAATGAGTCCATATTTAAAAGGCCTCCATTGTTATAAAGAACAATGTATAATATCAAGGTGGGAAGAGAAGAGAAATTCATGAATATACAGAAAAAAAGGAAAAAGAAAGTCTGCACAAGAGTAAATAATGGTCATATGTAATCAACTCTAAACTGAAAAGTATCACAAAAGAAATGGCAACAGCCCTCAGCAAGTTTCTGAGAGGCCACGCTTCCCTAATGAATACTCCATCTAGTTACAAGCATGGAAGATAGCAAAATACCTGCCTTCAGCTTCTGCCCAAATATAATATATCCTGCTGGAAAACATGCCGCCAGAAACTCTTTCCATCTTTTTCATTTGTTTTTTTTTTTTTTTCATTGACTTTACAGCAGGATTTGCATTTCCTGCAAAGGGACATATAGAGACTTTAAAGCAGACTGTCCTTCATGTAAAGGCAAGTCTACATAGGTGACAGCAATCAAAGCAAGCATCTAAATCCCAGCTGGCAGATTTGAAAGTCCCCCACTCAGTAAATGGAGATCGGGGCCAGGCAGCTCCTCAGGGTGTGTACCAGGGGGAGCTGCTCTTCCAGCCGATCGGAAAGGGTGGCTGGCTGATGCGAAGGCAGGCGTTTATTTTGGTGCACTTGCAGCAACTGGTGTGCTTGACCAGAAAGAAGACTGATTCTAAAATGTTGTACCTAAATGACTATGGAGTATTGTGTTCTGACTGGAAAGATATAACAACTAGCCTGTAAACTCTATTTTACAAAGTATGTAAAAAACCCAGATTTCTTGGAATTTACCTTCTGGAGGCTAATTGTTTCTGTTTTGCTGCTCCAAAGAAAGCATGGTCAGCTAGATGTCTCGTTCTCAAATACTCAGAAACATGCAATACAGCAGGTCCTTCAAATTTTACAGTGTTTCAGAATAAAATCAGTTAAGGCCTCTAGCAGACAAAATTGTTTACTCAATTAACATTATTCCAAAATAATAATAAATTAACAAAACTCTATTGAACAACCATCAGGTTTCTAGTTAGCACACTTAGAATTTTGAAAATATCAAATCAATTTAAAAATACCAAACCGATCCCATTCCTTTGGTCTCAATGTCTTTAATTGCGCTCTCTCCCCCCCCCACACTATATATGAACTTTTGTAGCTTCTCTAGCAAAATTCCTAATTGGAATACATGGTCTGTTTTCCTACACTTCAATGTGCACGATTTGAAAGCGGATGCACTGATTTCAATCAGAACCTTTAAAGAAAAAAGATTTAACTGATTTGAGAAGACAAAAAATTGAAATAGCTAGTTGCCCCAAACTTGTTTTCTTAACGTTACCTGCAAATGAAAAGGAAACATCAACAGAAAATTTTGACATCTGCCTTCACTAACTTGATTAACTCTGCATATTGCCCAAACAAACACATAGGAGTATACCTGGGGGGGAGGGGGGGGGCGAGGGTGGACTATGCCTTCAAACACCAAGGAAATTTACATCTCAGGACTGGATCTTCTCATCTGAACTAGACAGGAAAATGGATGGGATTGTCTTTGACTCATCTCAAAGCTACGAAAACAAACAAGCATTATTTTAGATCATCTAGGAAACCAGGTAGTGTACATAGTGGAGCATTTCTCCAGCTAATAAACCGGGATATGATATTCGAAGCCACTTTTGCAAATCAAGAATGGTCATCTTGTTCAAGCTGGAGATGAATACATTCTTTCTTCATTGCTTTTGTGAAAAACATTGTCCCGGACACCTTCCAAGCGTTAGGGAGTAACTGTAGACTCAGATAACTTGGATAAATGTGAGAACTGCTGAGAATTGTCTCTGAATTGAAAAAAAAACCTTTAAAAACACAATATAATATGCTTTCTTTTGGTTTATCAAAGCAGTAGCAAAAAAGAAGCTTACCATTTCTACCCTACGTAGCTAGCTCATTGCGGTCTCCTTTGTAAAACTGAATGATCCAATTTTTTGTGATCACAGTGAAAGACTAAGGACTTCCACATATATCTCTTGACATTGATAAGGCTGCCAAAGTGCCTGATAAAGTGCTAATAAAACAGTTAGGTGAAATATCAAGTATGGTCATCACTTGCAATGCCTCACAGAAAGTGGCTCTGGAAGTATCTGAACTCTCCCATTAGAAGGAGGGAAGAATTCCACATGTCTGCTAACCCACTAAAACTGTGCTTACAGAATGACAAAGTGTGACAATTGCACGAAAAAAGTTTCTGGCCATTCAAGAGGAAAAGTTTGACCATATGAAATTTCAAGTACTGTCCTGAAGATTGAAGGCATTTTACAATATTGATGATAAATGTGTATATAATCATATCCGTGAACAAAGACTGCAAATAGCAATTTAAAATGCTTTATCTGACTCATACTTGCTCAGGTACAGAAGTAGTGCAACAGAAGCTGGTGCAGATACCACTGAAATAAGAGCGAAGTGAATGCAGACCCAGAACTCCAAAGGGCAAAAACTCTGAAACTGTGGTGTCAGATGTGGATGCTACCTGTAATATGATAACATCTTATTTATTTATTTCTTTATTTATTTGTTGACAGCTATTATGTTGTCAGCCGTTTGACTAAATGAGATTAATTAAAATAATTATTTATAACTTATTATCTGCAACAACTAGACATTTAACTCTGGGTACTAGAAAGATAGTGAGTAGACAGGTTCTACGCTATGTGGAACCTCACTTATTTGAGAGGCTGTTTGTACAGGTGACTACCTAAGTTTCCAAAAGAAAAAGCAGAGGTGAAATTCTGTAATTTAAATGTTTGGCGTGTAACCTGAGATGGGATCAGAAACTGAGATTAAGGTAGGTATTGAAAATAGAGCTTTGTGGTACATAGAGCCCATAGCTCCGAGAAAATGCAGGAACGGGGCAGCAGTCTGCCTATGATAAGTGATGTAGGGATCAACGCTCGAGAAATACGGGACTCTGCTGGCTCAGAAGCTATCGAGACCTACATGGCTCCCCGCAAGGTTATGAGCTGGGCTCCTCAGCAGCCAAACTGGCAGCCTGACAAAGCACTGCATCTCCCAGGTCTGCAGCCCTCCAGTAGCCAGCGTGGAGCTTCCGTGCCCAGTGATTTTCTGCAGTTTGGGTTCCAACCAATCACTCTCACTGTGAAACATCGAAGTCCTCTGAAACACAGAAATTGTTTTCCTACATACTGTTACAGCTCTAAATCCTTCCTTGCATTACGCTTCATTCCCGTCTCTGAGATTAGACAATATTGCGTTTTGGAAAGATTCGTTACAAACCAGTATTACGGCTGCAGACAGATGATGTACATGAAGCTGAACAAAGCTGCACCTGCTAGAGAGACACACCTGCACTACAGAGGGATTTGGCTGGGGGATGCAGTCAAACCAGGACAATTCTATTATTTCACCCTGTGGTCAGCCGAAGGCAAGCTGCCCAAACCAGAGAAGTTCTCTTAAAAAGAGCAGGAAAAGAAGCAGATGGCCTTGAATGAGGATATCATACTTCAAGAAAATGAAAATTATTAAAAATGGAAACCATAAAGTTAAATCCAAGGAAATAAAATACTTTAACTTTGCACAGATGTAATTTAAAGGCTCCATAAAAGACCTGAAATAACCTTGGAGCAGATGGAAAAATAGGCTCTAACCTAGTGACCGTAAGCATTCTCAATCTACTTTCAGAGCACTTAGTTCGTAGCACATAAAATATTGAGCTAAAAGAGAACTATTGATGTTGATGTAATGGATGTGTAAGCAAACTTGCTTTTTGTGTACATCTTAAAAGTAATTTAAAGCCTCATATGTTGGGAACTGCTGACTCTAATTTTTTGCCTGGAGCAAATTTTTATAGCTAAATAACAAACTCTAATGATAAGGGTTTCTAATGGTCAGACTTAACTACTCTTCTGCTGCTAAATATTCTAATGGCGCACCCTCGCTTTGCCAGACCTGGTTCCACAAGACAGTCCATTCACCGACTTTACATAAACTCTAAATTTCTACAACTTGAAATTAGGCATTATTTGGATACGTTTAAATCTCATCTGTTTTAATGGAGAGCATGTGTTCATTTTCTTTCAAACTACCTTTGAAAGGATCATGAGCAAGTAATTAAAGCTATTAGTTGACATTTCAGTTCTCAATAGCTCTAACTAGCCTAAAATTGTTCTCTTTAGAAATGGTAAACATATTCAAAACAAATAATTGCACGTTATTAAGAAAATCAAAACTCTGACTGCTCTTCATTTCATTCACATAAAACTAACTTCTCTTGACCTCTAAGTTTAAAACACTTTTTTGCAGTTGTTGTAAAACGAAGTATGAAAGTGCCTGTGCTTTTAACCAAATGAAGGCAGAAGTCCAAATACAATTTCTTGTGCCTAACAGACTCCAGTATTCACATCGTCTGATGACCAACTTAGAAGGAAAATACTGCTATTCTGCAGGGTCATTAATTCGAGGAAAGGAGTTAATTCAGAAATCACTCTGTGAAAATGTTGTTAAAAACTTGTTGCTTATTCCACATGGAACTGTACTCTAATCTTGGACAGGTGAAAAAGAATTGGTAGTAAATCAGAAAGAACCCAGAAGCAGTGTTCTGCCGTACTGCAGGGACAAAACCAAACCAAACCAAACCAAAAACAAAGGGAGAAAAAGGGACACAGACCGGTTGCAGGATGCAAGGTTTCCATGGGGCGTGAATCATGCCATGCACCCAGAACATTCAAAGGGCTGCCAGCTGATGAAGATATTCTCTGAAAGACTCCCCAAGACACCCATAGATGGATGAAAAACATCATTCCAGTCCAAATAATCGGCTGGCATAAATTGGAATAGAAGTCTTGGACTTGCATTTTTAATACCTTTTAATCTAACCCAATGCATTGAGCACACAGAAAACATTCCTGCCTCAATTTTTCCATTAACTACTGTTGACTAATTGCACTGTTAGGGTTTATAATCAGCAGAATAGACCAAGCTTTAACAACAGTATGACAGAGTACAGCGTTACATCTCCTTAACACTTGAAAAGGAATGAAAAATAACAAAACCTAATCTCCCTATAAATTGTAAAAGGACTGAAAGAATTACATGTTTTTTTTTTATTTAAATGGTTAAAATGATAAAGAGAACTGAAATCCAGTATTAACTAAACAAATAGAATTATTTCAGTGAAGTAAGTCTGATGATTGCAGAATTAATTGTATTTGCATAGTAATGTTTAAGTACTAGAAACTGCAAAAGGAAAAATTCTGAATATCAATTATGGTAATTATGATTACAGACTATTGGGAGAAAGGAAAAGATCAGTCTTCTTTCCCTTTTTTTCATTAGTGTGTGCTTTTCTGTGCACAGTGGTAAGATGAGAGCTCCAGTTGCTATAACAACTTAACTCTCTATTATAATCAACAATCATCTAAGTTTAATTGCCATTCTGCCCTCCTAAACCAATATATTCAACAGCAGTTGCATGAATTCCATAAATCTTGTCACTAAAACCTATTCAAAATCTCAAAACAACCTGAAGTATACTTACACATCAGAGATAGTCTCACAATGTCCTTCACTTCCTTACTGTAGCAATGTACCATTAAAAATGCTTTACTTTGTCCATGAGAACATTTGTCTTAGGAGAACTATCCTCTGATGAAATCCAAAACTAAATACAAAAATGAACTGAAACTGAATGTATGAAACAAAATAAATTAGCATAACAATTTTAAATTTAAAATATATTAAACATTAAAGTACTTTCTGATTGTATAAGCATCCCTACTGTGTACAAAAGAAATTCCAGTTAGGTTGGCAACAAGAGTTAAGCTGGTTATAAAAAAAATAATGAGCTGAGAGCGTAGAACACCAAATGCACTTCCAAATCTAGCGATAGACAGACTAACTACAAAGATTATTACAAACTATATCATGAACTATAAAAAAAGTCTATTGCTGGCCTCAGTAATGTTTTCTTTCAGTACTCAACAAAATCATATTTGAAAATGGGAAAGATGTTAGCGTTCTACACAAATGCTCCAATTCAGGCTCTGTGGGCTCAGAACAAAATTAAGCCTAATCATTTACCCATTAATTATGATGTTGATCTGTAATAACATGCCTTGCATGTGACATTGGAAACAGACAATCCTAGCAGAAGAAAAAAAAAAAGAACCATAGTATCAGTATCAAATGTGTCAGGGTTAAACAGAAGCCCAAACAGGTCCCTTGCATAAGGCACAAAAGATAAACAAGTGATGCAATATTAACTAAGATAACTGATTCTGAATGGAAAGCCTGTAGGCCCAAAATGTACTTCAGCTTATGTACTTTTACAGGCACCCATTCCTGCCTCATGCCATACATCTTTCCTGTGCTCCAGAAACGTGCAAACAATGCCGTAAAAGCTCAGAGCAGCAGGTAACGACACCGAACTGTCACGCTAGGTGCGTGACCTTGCTTTCATTTACCGCAAAACGCAGAGAACCCAGAAAACTACTTCAACGCGATACCGAAAGCTAAACCTTGAATGAGCAAGCCGGAGCGCGCAACTGGGCCGTACGAACAATTCCGCCACGGCCAAAAGCTTTGGCAGTATTAACCTGTTAACCACACCGCTATTAGCCTGTCCCAGTAAAGCCGCAGCAGATGCATTGAACTCGCGAAGTTGGAAGTAGCTTGAGAACGTGGCCGCAGCTGAGCCCCAAGGCAGAAACGACCGGTCCGTGCTCCGTGGATGAGCTTCCCTGCCCGTGACTTGGTTTCCGTTGCCGCCTTCGTGGCAGAGCAAGTGGGGAAGGCGGCCGGCGGGGCAGACGGCAGGCTGGTGCCAGCCTCCCCCTGCGGCACCCTCGCCTCCGACTGCCTCTCTCCCTGTAACGCTACGAGGCGCGGGACATGCCCTCCGGAGCCTCCACGTGCAGGTACTGGAACCACCTTGGTTAAATGCTGGTCATCGCCACCCCAAAGGAACGATATACCCTTTGCTAACAGTTAACTATCAGGAAAAATAACTACAATTTCAACAGTGCTATGAAAATAAATCACACACATTACACCTACAACAATCATAAACATTAAATCCACTGACTCGTGTTGTTTCCTGTTTGAATATGCCTGGTTTTAGATTTAACCCACTAATTCATTGTATGTTGTTTGTCCATCTGTTATTTACTGATTAATAAATACAGTACACAAAAAAACGCATAGGAAATAAATAAATAAAAAAACCC